>NDXB01011244.1:4101-25571 GCA_002631895.1 Agapornis roseicollis
AAAAAAAAAAAAAAAAAAGGAAGAGAAATTTTGATAATAATTATATAAAATAAGCTTGAAATGAATGAAGGACAAACAATGACCCAGAGTAAAAGAATAATTTCACTTCTTATCCTAGATTTTATAAAGTTGCAGTTTATTAACTTAGCTTAAGAGCTAAAGAGCATATAAAGGAACCATACAAAAGAGACAAACAATAGGGTTTCTGAAATGATCAAAATATTAGTAAAAGTAAAGTTAGGTTAAATCATAATTTGACCTATATTTGGCAGTAGTCACTTCCCACTCAACAGCCAAGTATTATTTGACACTGGTTCCTTCTCTCCAGCTGGACTTAGTGTCACAGTCAGAACTGTAAGAGTTTACTATTATTCATGGATGTAGGGGGAAAAAAGTGACTTGGTAAGATGCTTTTAAGAAGAAGCCTGCTGGGAAATATTGCATTAGACTTTCTTAGAGAGCTCTTCAGCATCTGAAACTGATGATGGAAAAAGACACAGAGGGGAGAATGCAAGATCAAGTTATTTAAAGAATGATCTTTCCTCCTTCCAAACCTGACTCCACAGATGAGTGATTTGCCTAAGGAACTGCAAGATCTGGCTCTGGTTTTCTCCCCTAGATTCCTTTTCAAGGAGAAATATTTTAGTGTGGAGGTTACTCAGTAACTCAGAGAACCTCTACAAATAAAAATGATGGAAGATTGGTTTTTTCTATTTGAAGAAATTGCCTGAAGCGTAGTGGGTTTTATCTTGTTTGAAACTTGTATGCACATTAAATTGCTGACACTCCACTCCATCTTTTTTCCTTTTTTTTTTTTTTTAATACAATCACTGCTATTTTGTATTGCTGTTTCTTTTTTTTTGCCTGAATCACACCATTCACAAAAGGCCATTATCACACATATTTTAATAGTCTTTAGTTTCTGCTACCATGGCAAAAAATATTTGTCAAGTTATTTTCACCTCCAGCAGCTTAAAACTGGTGGCTAACATTTTCTAAGGATTTATAGCACAGAAAAGAAATACTATCAAAGTAAGGATATGTTGATGCATTATGCAAATATTTAGATAAGGTATTGGTAGATGTGTACCTAATTTTTGTGGAGTGGGAACTGAAGCATAGCAGAGCCTTTCCTTTATCTAATTCTCTGTTATATTGATTATTAAGATGTCACAAGGCAAAACTCAGTTGAAATAATACTACATAAAAAGCTAACAAGTGAGACTTGCTTTGCACCCATGAAGAGCACTGCAAAGGTGCAGGCCAACAGAAAGGTCAAATTTCTTTTCTCTCCCTGAGAGCTGAATTCTGAGCCCATGGAAGACTGGGTCATTTTCTCACACAAAAAGGACATGGGAAAATTTTAACTCATTAGAAGTGGTTTGACTTAGAGGAAAGAGCGGTAAAATAAATAATCTCCAAGCCATTCCTAAAGTGACATAGGATGGAAAATAGATACACTGTAGACAAACTTAGCTTGTCTCCAGTACATATTCAGATCTGAGATGTGTTACATATAATGTCCCCTGATTTGCATTTTTGAATGAGAAAAATCCGATAGAAAAGGTATTGATGTCTTGATTTGATCTAGGCACTTGAGAAATCTTGGAGGACAATACATCTCATCTCAAGTAAATTAGAATAGTCTTACCTAACCCCCCACATTTTTCTCTCTACACCAGTAGAGAGATTATGACTGAAAACTAGGCTATTCAGCTCAGATGTAGGGACTGTAGTGACAGGACAAGGGATAACGGGTTCAAACTTAAACAGGAGAGGTTTAGATTGGATCTAAGGAAGAAATTCTTTCCTGTTAGGGTGGTAAGGTGCTGGAATGGGTTGCCCAGTGCGGTTGTGAGTGCTCCATCCCTGGCAGTGTTCAAGGTCAGATTGGATGAAGCCTTGGGCGGCCTTGTTTAGTGTGAGGTGTCCCTGCTTATGGCAGGGGGGTTGGAAGTAGATGATCTTAAGGTCCCTTCCAACCCTAACTATTCTATGATTCTATGATCTACATGGTGGATACGTAGGACTTCATTCTTACAGCGGATGCAGGGCATGCAGTGGATTCTACACAGTGGATATACAGGACTTCATTAAATAACCTTCAGTCAATCAATCTGTAAATTAATTCCATGTAAGTGCCTAGTGCTGCCTGAGGTGCCCCAGCATACCCAACCTGCCTGGTACATGGCTGTCACAACACTTATGAGTCAGAGACGGGGATCAGGTGGGATAGCCCAGTACATCTCAAGGGTTTATCCTTGGAAACCTAAGTGGGAGCAGCTAAACTGAGACACACTTTTATGTGATTTCATAGTCTGATGTTCTTCAGTAGTTTTCTGCAGTGACTGCAAACACATTACAGAAACTTAGCAGTCAAAACAGCACACACTCCTCAGAGTGACATTCACTTGACTGCACCTAAATACTGATTGCCATTTTAGGCACCACAAGATACCTGCTCAGCCCAAATCAGAAGAGATCAAGTGTCCAAGTCCTGCACTGGATCTTCCAGATCTATGTAGTCATTTTGGATGCCTTTAATTTTTTAAATGAGACTGTAAATGTATATGAGACAATCTAATCTTCCCCAGTTACTGCAGAGCTCTTGATCTGCATTAACTGTGCAAAATGTAAGAAAACAGACATCCTGGCATTATGATTAGATAACACCTGCAATACGGATATACTGGAGAATTTTGTTGGTAAAATAAATTTGGTCGGAGTGAAAACAATTACCAAAATTTCTCTGACAAAATACTTGGATTGTTAAATACATTCTTGCCTGGATAAAGGGAAAAAAAAAAAGGGAACATAGGAACTAGAAGAACGTAGCTTATGACTGACAAAGAGGAAAGCTGGACTTCAAAAGCAAAGAAAAACAGTAGTTCTGTCTAACACTGTAAGGAGGCTTTCTTCTTAATTCCTTTCTTTTTCTTTTTTCTTTCCTAATCATCTATTACTTTTGCATATATTTCCTTTTCCACATTTAACATTTGCTCTATTAAAGACAATCATTACCATGACTAGTTTAAGGAACAGAAATTAAGAGGGACACAAACTACTCATTTGCAGCCACTATTTGCAAAATATCAGGAGTAACAGATATTGTGCAGCATAAGTATAGGAGCAGTTTCGTCTTACAGTTTAATGGACCTGACAAGTGCACTGTGACAGCAATTTGTTTACACACAATCCCTAGAAATCCCTAGAAGTAAAAAAAAAAAAAAAAAAAAAAAAAAAAAAAAAAAAAAAAAAAAAAAAAAAAAAAAAAAAAAAAAAAAAAAAAAAAAAAAAAAAAAAAAAAAAAAAAAAAAAAAAAAAAAAGTGTATAAATAAAGCCAAGTGATATACTTGTAGCTTTTAAGTACTGCAATACTATCAGAATTCTTGAGCAAATGTCATTGAACTTAAAGTGATTGCCTTTGTCTTAGAAAGATTGCCTTTGTCTGTTTTCTACTCATTAGTTCAATGAAAAGTTTGTTGCCTGCACTAAAAATGAGCTGTGAGAAGTGCCACTGAGAAGTGTTAAGGGCATAACTGTAGAACTGGGCAGAATATGTTCCTTAGATGTTCCATTTCTGTTTCATTCAAATCAAAATGAAGAAAACATTCCTTGCAGACACACAAGTATGCATGACACTTTCACCCTCTTTGAAACATGTCCAGTGAATGATATTTAGCCTGAATAAATCCAGAAGACTTTTCTCTGCTTTCTTTGGAGCAGAGTTCCTCATCCCAAATAACTTCAAATAAGAAAAAGCCTGATGTGGCAAAGCCATGTTCCAGGTAGTACCCAGACAATCTGGGTGTACGTGGCAGTGTTACTGACAAACGCTTCCTTGTCTCTCAGTCTACTTCTCCTTAAAACTACCGTTCCTCTGCCAGCCTTTTCTAAACTTCAAGAGAGTGACATGCTTTCATGATATTTCATTTATTTATAGTGCTAATAGATGAAATATGAAAATATAAATGCTGCTGCTCTTACTGGACACAGCACTGTGCTTTTTTCAATAGTGGATCAAAAGGTGCACATTTGTCTTTAGGCAGAAGCCACTGTACAATAGAGGAGGCAATCACCTGCCCTATTCTAGTGATCTCATGTTTTTCTGGAGTATGTCTCATGTGCCTATGGTATTTGATAATGTCTCAGCCTTTAGCATTAAAATGCTAACAATGCTAGAGACAGAGAATAAGAAAGTGGGTATGCCACAGTTTTCCCTAATTTTGTGTAGAGTTCATTTGTCTGAGATATGTAAGAGCACTAATACATTGGACCAAAACTAAATTTCAGTGTATTGCTCTGGACTACTCTAGCACACTGTGATTTACAGCTTTAGTGCCTCCAAAGCTTTTTAATATTGTGAATAGTACAAGTGTCAGAGCACGGAGTATTTGCAAGTGCAACTGTTTATAAGCAAAAATGAACTGATCTAATTTTAGTTATCCAAGACAAGATAAAAATAAACATGATCTCACTGAAACTTAAAGCCAAAGAGCACCAATTTCTGTCTATGGTGAAAGTTTGTAGTTTATTCACCAAACAATACATGACTCAGTCACCATTAGAGGGAAACAAATCACCATTCTGTACTAGTGGCATAAATAGTCAGATGAGTATTGTTTTCTTAACACTGTAACACCCTTTTAGAAACTGAGATTATGAAATGTTTCTGCTCATAATGAATATTCTGAGACTGAACAGTTTTTCCAACTACACCCTCGGAATAATTTCAAGAAAACAGTAGCAAATATAATCTTATCCTAAAGTGTCCCCAGCTAGATCTGTATGATACACTGTTTTCAGACACATTGCAATATGACAAACTTATATTTGCAGAACACTGTCATTTCAAATCAGTATTGTCTTACTTTGGGATACATGAAGGGAAAAGGTAACTTTAGAGAGTCAGAAATTTATTTCATAAATCAAAGCCTAAGTATAGATTTTTTGAAAGAAATATATCTCTTCAGTCTCTTTCTGGTAAGACTTTGTCTTTTGTAAACCATATAACTAGTACACCTGAGTAGTTTAGAAAACTTACTGGTTTATAATGGGTTATAACTGACTCAATTTCCTTTAAAATGCATGACATATCCAGATGTAAACAATCTCTCTGTCAAACCCAGAAGAGAAATGCAAAAGGTTCTTTTATTTTCAGCCTCAAAGAAGATACCTTTGTAGAGGCAAAGACTTTATGTAGGCAATGTTTTGCCAATTCAAGATCTCCTGACAGAAGAATATCAATATATTAGCATTTGATCTACAACTTTATTTAGTATTTGCATTTTTTTTATTAATAACCTAGGAAAAATTGATTTCCTTCCAGAAATACATTACCAGACTTTTCTGTTCTGTTTTCTTTTCCCTGACCAGAAATAATGTCCATTAATGCAATAGCATAAAAGTGTGCTTCAGGTATTGGCTTATAGCCAAAACATGGCATTATTCCTGTAGCAGACTGTGTCTTTTTCTTAAAAATAATTTTTGAAAAACTGAAATTAAACAAAGGCTATATTCCTCACTGTGTGACTTTATGTGATATACTCTGTAGTATTCTTCAATTCTGCCACAGTTAAAAATATTCAGCAAAAGAAAAATTGGTTGAAAAATATATCTAATAGCAGAGAAAATCATGGGTGAAATACATGTATTTAGGCTTTGTATGCCTAAAAAATCAAAGGAAGAATGTTTTACAGTTTTGTTCATCAGATTCTCATCTTCTGTTTACCAACAGTGTGAAACTTTATAATCGGGGTTTATTTGACCTGCCCTAAGTTTTATCTCTAGATGTCTTAAGAGCATACATTGTAGGAACAGGTGTAGGGTGTGAGAGCGATTCAGCCTGGATCTGAGTTCTGCTTGGAGGGCTGCAAAGGAGACACCTCACAGATTGCAAGAAGGTTTGATCCTTCCTTGGGTATTCTTTCAGACTCCATCTATTTTCAGCTCAGAGGATTTCCTGAACCAAATATGGTTTCTATATTTTTTTGAACTTTGCTGACATCTTTTGAGTGTCTGTCCCATCTTCCCTGGATGCCAGGTAAAAATTCAACACTCATAACGTCTTTCGTCAATAATTTCCCAAGGTCTGCTGCCCACTACATGAAGAAAGAAACTTAATAGCATTTAATCGTTTATGATTACTTGGTCCTTCTTGCACAATAGAAATAAACAAAAATAGAAACACACAAAGTATTGTTTCCTGAGGTAGATTTTCCACAGAAGTGTGGCACTGAATGGTTTCTTTTGCAATGGTCATATGTAAGACTAGCGTGTTCTTCCTAGAAATCTCATATTTGTATACTCGGAAAATTCTTTTTTAATTCCATTAAATAGATAGATATGAGTATGTTTACTGTAAGGGCGGTGAGGCACTGGAATGGGTTGCCCAGGGAAGTTGTGAATGCTCCATCCCTAGTGGTGTTCTAGGCCAGATTGAACAGTGCCTTGGGTGACATGGTTTAGTAGGAGGTGTTCCTGTCCATGGCAGGGGGGATAGCACTTGATGATCTTAAGGTCTTTTCCACCCTAAGTGTTCTGTGATTCTATGATTATATGTCATTATAACATTAAAGTCGATAGTGCAAAATGAAATTTGGCTGTTTATCATATCAGTAAAAATATGTGCAATTCAGAAACATTTTTTATTGTCCCACATCATTGGAAGTTCTGAGATGCCATTTGAAAAATAAGTGCGCATAGCAGTACTATTTTAATTATAAATATTCTTTTCCTTCCAAATTTCATTATTCTGCATTTCTCCTGCTTAAGGTGAGGAAGGATCAAATATCATGAGGAAAGTAATCTAGTGCAAATGGAAGTGCTTCTGATGCTTTGTTTATTAATGTAAAAGAATGAAATTGTGAATGTGAGATATTAAAAAAAAAAAAAAATAGCACATTTCGCTTTTCAGAATAATGAAATGTTTCCGGTTTTGTCCCTGTGTACCTGGTGTCAAACCAAAGGAATTCAGTGAACTGCAATGGATTACGAGAGGTTTACGCCTGTATAAATATGATAGCTGTACCTGCTCCCTGGCTTCTTTGACCTTAGGAATCATGGAGACTTACCCATGTTGTTTGTGATAGCTGAAGTACATCTGTGTCAAGTATCAGTCACAGACGATAAATGAACAAGTTTGTCAGTGGTTGTATTATTTGTTCATACCTGTCTCTTTTCATCTCCATTTCCCCTGCTGAGGTGAGTTGACATGGGTTTTGCATTTCTTAAACTGAGGAACCCTTTACTTCCCTTATCAAACCTCTTTGCAATCAAGCTGGGCTTGATAGAAGATATTGTGTGCCTCTTCAGTACTGATGTGTAATTCCTCTGTTCTGTGCATTGTACTGAGGTCAAAACACAAGAATTTTCATGCTTTCTGTATTCAGAAATTCCTTCAATTGTTTTTGCAAGTTATTTTAGCAAACCTGGTATCTGACTTAATATACCAAGTAGTGTTCTTCTGTTTATATTGAGTATCATCAGTGGATGTCATAAAACCAGTGGAAGCAAGTTCTACATTAATATTTAAAGGTTTTATGCCATTTTTTTGTGTCTAGAGTGCAATGTCCAGAAAAAGGTCTTGCACATGCAGCTTCTGAGACAACTTCTTCAAGGCACTCCTTTTAGTGATGAAATTATCAGTCCAGGATACTGTTTGGAAATATTTCTAACTGCATTAGAGAATGGAATCAATCTCATATATGACTAGTGCTTATGTAGCATATTTTGAGAAAAGACCCCAAAAAATTGTGAAGCTAATCCTTGCAGTTCTGGATTTCTCAGAAGCCAGTATGTTGTTTCAGCCCAAAGAAGTATAATCAATGTTTAGATTCAAAAGTTCCCCCAGAAGATCTCTGTTCCAAGTCTATTTGAAAAACATTATCTGCCTACATTTCTGAGTTGTATTTTAAATCCAAAACCGAGACAGGTTATTCCCAAGGCTCACAGGTGTGTGCAGATAAACCTGGAATTCATTCAAAGAGCCCTGATTCAGTAAAAGCTAGTACTATTTGGGGTAAACTGTTTAAAGGTAATTTTCCTTTCATGTGTTAAAAGAGCAAAAGGTCTGGCATTGAAAATTATTTAACATGAATCTAACAAACATTGAATGTAGAAGGGAACTCACTTGCTTTACCTGAATTCTATATAGAAGATAAATACTTCCCTTTTCCAGTGATATAATTCAGAGACCATTGAAGCTAATGGAATTTGCATCAGATCCTATTAAAAAAAAGAAAAAAGAAAAAAGAAAAAAGGAGAAATGTTTAACATACCAAAGTATCAGTCTTAACTAACAAAACATAACATCACTTGTTCAATCTTGTATTTTATTCCCTTCAGATTTCTCTCTCCAACTCCTTATGTAGATGTGCAATTATCACTGGGGTACCTACAATTATATGTTTTGTGGTACCTCTCATGTTCAAACGTGCAGATCTTCAGGTTTCAATTTAATCATGCAAACTTTGACTCAGAATAGTCCTAAAGCCCTTGCATCTTTCTTTATTTGCTTAAGTATACACTTAAGCACTTTTATAATTCAGGACATCCTTTTGGCATATTTGCCTTACTGTATCTGCTGACATATTTAAATATCTGTAGGACTAACACAATGTGAGATAGATGTGGTGCTTATGTAGGGCAGGTCAGCTTATATTCACTGACTCTGCAGAGTTTAAATGTCTTGTTGGTATAAAAACAATCTTTACTGTTCCTTTTGGGTAAATAAAACAGTCTAAGTGCCACCACTGGTAAGTAAAGTTTTATCAAGAAGGTCCCATTGGAAGCAGGCCTGCTCAAGTCACACAGGGAATACAGTTAGAATGAGCAGTAATAGTCATTCACTAAGACAAGTTCCAAGTTCATGTCCAGCTATGTACAAAATTAAGCAGTGTCACACAAAAATGGCAAGGGTGTTCAATCCCCATCAGCTGGCTAAAATGCAATGAAACTTGAGTCACTGCCTCATTTGCTAAAAAAAAAAAAAAACTCAAAAAAAAAAAAAATTCCCCAAAAGTCCCATTGCACCATTTCACTCACTATCTCATTTCTGGTTTGGACCTATTTTCAACGATTAAAGATAGGGTTTATTGCTTTTCCAGAAACTGGTGGTTGTCTAGAGGGTAGTGATCATAATCAGTCTCAAAAGACAATAGTCCTACCTAGCAACACATACTTAAATTTCAAAAGGGTTAGTGACCAGTAGCCAAGGGAAATTAAATTGCCTAAAAACCTGCCTACTGTTCATAACCTGCCTGGAATGAAAGTCTTTAAATAATTCTTTTCAAGATACGGACAAAGATTCTCCTATTAACCAGCAAAGGGAGATATAAGCCATTACATTATTCACACATTTTACAAAGGCAACCATGGGTGTCTGCATTGCTCCTATAATTGTTCTTTTAAAACAAGTAATGAATGTCTACCTAAGCAAACACCCAGTATGTGGAACAGATGTTAATTACGTCTACATGTTTTGAAACACAGAAGTCTTTGCTTAGAAACTTTTCTCAGAGTATCATACAGTAAAGGCAATTAAAACATTCAAAATTAGGGAAAAAAAAACAAAGCACAAATGTCCTTTCTCAAAATTTATATAATACAATAATGTTACTACATAAATAGAAACTCCTTTACATTGTGTGAATCTGCATGTTTGTAGTGCTTCAATAGGAGAAGGAAAACTAACTTCAAACCTGGGCAGATGGATCTTGTCTAGACTTGTAAGGCCATCCATCTAAGAGAAGGACACTTCAACTAAACCTAAAAACTGAGGACTTTGCTCTCACCATCCTAGCTCTCTAGGCCCTGGCAGATAAACCTCAGGTGTAAAGGGTGAGGCCAGTTCCACGCAAGCTGTGCCTCACCTAAAAAATCCACTGCACAGACCTGCAGGGTTTACCCACACTTGCAAAGCCCTGTAGCGACAGGCAAGGGACAGCTGCAGACCCAACCCTGCATGTGGGTGGTTCAGGACATTGGTCACTCAAGACTGACACAGGAGATGACAGTCTTGTTTGGAAACATCCTGAATGACCAAGCAACCTTTTGTTCCAAAAGGATTTGCCTATCCCACATTGCCCTTAGTCATCGTGCTTATAGTAACTGTGTGCAAAGCCCTTCCCAAATCCTTGTTTGTGAAGCCAAGACATCAATGTTTCAAATAAAAGTTTTTAATTGTCCTTTTCAAAAACAAATCAGCTAAACATATGGGGCCATAGTAAACCACTGGATCCCTTCTGATTAACACAGGTTCAGAATTTCAATCATATTGTATCAGTCTGGTTGGTTTTTTATAACTGTTAATTTTCATTGTTCAAAGATTGTCTCCAATTTCAAATTATTCTTTTGTAATCACCCAATTGTTCTTTTTTTTTTTTAAAAAAAAAAAAAACCATAATCCCACAGGTAATCCACATATAATTTTACAGACTGATAAATTAGCTCTTGTTAGCACTTACAGACCAATATTTTGATGAAACTGTGCCAACATAAAGCAAATACATGTGTGAGGGTTTGTGTTTTCTTTTTTAAAGGTTAGATCAGCAACCAAGATACGGACAACCTTCTCTAGAAGTCCTGAATGACAGTTTATATCTAACAGTCAGCATGATCAAAATCCTACAGCAAGCATTGTTCTCCTTCATATCTCTGAATAGAGAAAGCTCAATGAAATTGAGTACAAATGTTATGATTTAGCTTTGACATAACGAGTTATGGGTTTCCTTTTGATCCAAAATTAGGAACCCCTGGATTTAGCAATTACTTATCAGTAATGTTGACCCACTACATCTCAGACCTTAGATGAAAGGTCAAATTGCTGACCATTACATACCATTTGTTTCTTGGTAGAACTCTTCCATTGCTGTAGCTGGAGAGGATCTGTTTAAAAATAAATGAACCTCTAGATCCTGATCAGACATATTGAAATCTGCAAATTCCAAATGTAATCACATCTGTGCACATTTCAACAGATTTCTGAAGACTTATCCCAGCTCTATATCGACATAAGTAAAAAGAATTATCAGTCCATTGGCTCCTACGTTATTTTACCCATTCAAATATTTTAAACTTGACATAACAGATCTACATTCAATCCTTTGGAGGAAAAATAGATCTAATATGTGAACATCCTTATTTCTTTATATCATGCACCAGATTCTCAACAGAGACACTGAAATTAGAAGACCTTGAGCAATTAACATAACTAAGTATCTAGTTCCCGGACTCCACCTTCGAAGTGGTTTGGTTTTGGTTATTTTCCCTTTCTGATAATGAGGTGAAATTCATTTTCTGTGTCTTGACAGGTCACAAGCAAACGACTTGTGTGTAAACACACCTGACTGTGTATTGGTACAGAATAGGGTCTGTTTGCAACAGGGAAAGAGAATGAGAAAATGGAGGAAAATAGTAAAATGCTGGCTTATCTTGTTTAGTGATTGATAGCTCTGCTTTTATAGGTATAGTGGGAACTGTCAGAGTGGCCTGAGCAGAGCGCACCTGCTGGCTCTGCACTCCTTAAGCAGCCTCTCCTGCTGCCCTTCAGGCAAGCCAGGTGGCTGTGGATCCTTGCTGGTATCTTTGCTGGAACTCATCAGCTCCTGCTTCAGGTGTGGGCCACTCTTGCAAACCTTCTCAAGGGGCATATATGATTAGCTCCGAGAAACACTCCAAAACAACATCTGAAAAATTATGCCTGCCATAAGCATTTGGTGTTTAAAAAGAGAAAAGTGGGGAAAACGGCACAAAACAACAGCAAGCTCAAAACAAAACAAGCTGTTAGGGAAGAAATGTTTAGGAAAGCTTGGCTGTAATTGTGCAGGTGCAGAGGTTGGGTAGATGCCAGGTCATGCTGATGCCATAGGTTTTGCATTAACATTTGTCAGGATTGAGAAGTTTCTGAGGTTAAAAACAAAACAAAACAAAACAAAACAAAAACCCCAATGATTTTAATATCAGTCAGCTGGAAATGAATTTCAAAGTTGAGAGTAAAATTCTTTGTGTAGAGCATTGTCAATGAATCTCCACCCCAGCAGAAAGGAACCTTGCAGGTTGTAGCCCCTACTTTTTTATTAGTGTGATGTCAGACAGGTTAACAGTATGACTTCTGAGTAGAAGTAAGCAGATACTATATTCTGATATTATATATCAGGAGAGGATTTTCAAAATACTTTTAGGAAGTAAGAGACATAAAGCAAATTCTCCTGAAGACAAGGGAAAAAGTCTTTCTACCTTTGCTAGAGTAAGACAGAGGCCCTGGGGAATTAAGAGTGAAAACTGAAGTCCCTACTACATGAACATCTGTGTCTTCATCTCTGCTCAGTATCAAGCAGGTACCCAGAATCTTTTGGTTTGTTCATTTGGTGCAGCCAAAGAGAGGTACAGTTTCAGGAGAAACTACATCTGTAAGAAACAAACTCACCTGGAAAGGGTTGCACCAACAAGATGGTTAAACAACATGTGTCTGAAAAAGAACAGAGTGAAACAGCCACATTTTCACATACATGGGTGATTGACTTGTAGAATTATTGTTGATCCTGAAATGAAAAAGCCTTCAGAGAAGTTTTTAAAAAGAGTTCATAGAAGTTTTTAAACAGGGAATATGCAGAATGAGTAGCATATTTGCAGGCACTTATGTAACTTGACTTTAAGTCTGTTTTCCTCCCTAACTGAGCAGACTAAAGCTTTTAAAACGTCTAATAGTCAAAGGCATTTTGCTTTTTCATTCCTTGATGAGAAGCGAGCATTTTCTCTGGTTCAGAGCAAGTGGTCTTTATTTGAGTACCAAATTAAAGAGCAAATGAGAAAGGAGACCAAACTGAAGATATATAAAAGTATGCAAAGATACTAAAGACTAAGCATCCATACGGAGGTGCACTAGAAATCAAAGCTCACTAGCGAAAGCCAAAGTGGGCAACAGCACAGAGGGCGACTCAGTTCACCCGACAGAAATTGATGGCATGATTCAGCAGCTCACAAAAATGCCTCCACTGCAATTTGAAATGCATTAGTTTACATGGGCACTGGCAAATGGGAGACAAGATCCAGTGCAGACATGCTCTTCTGAGGATGGCTGGAAAAGAGGCAGGGTACTCAGCAGTAGGCACCCCTCTTTAGCCACCTGAATCTCATGATTAGTCAGCTGAATCACTTCCTCATTTCCACTGGCTGTTTTGGGAGCTCAGATTCCTAGCACATCTTCAGAAACTCACATAAAGACATTGAATCCATGTTGAATCCCACAAGTCTGTAACTGACAGATCACAAGGCAAAGCCATAACAGATTTCTAGAGCCCATGCAAAAGTCTCCTTGAAGGCCACCTCTCAGGGCCCACTGTGTGTCCCCATCACTGTGCAGCAGAGTTCTCCTAAAGGTATTGGTTCACATCTGTAGAGGGTGGAAAAGGCAATGAAGTGAACAGAGTTGTTAACAAGCCACTTATTATCCAATGAAAGCGTCTTGGAAAAGGCACGTAAAGAATGATTTAGACTGCAGCTGAGCTAATCTGTCATCTATTTGTTTTGGTAAAAGTGGAAACACACATCTCAGTTACTGAAATCTTTTATATCAGCATTCAGGGATGTGAATAACCTTGTAGCTCAGCCTTTGCACTGAGTAGGCTGGGGCTCCCCAGGTCTGGGACTGCTCTTTGTGAAAGGGCAGTGGGGAAGTGCCTGGCAGTGCCTGGCAACCCCAGCCTGGCAGCCCCAGCCCGGCAGCCCCAGCCCCAGCCATCTCTCTGAAGATGATCCAAGGCCAGGCTGGTATCTAGGTTTGGGGATGAGCTGAGCTCAGCAGGGCTCATGGCTAAGCAGGGCTGGGCTCCAGGAAGTGAAGACTGGCTCTGTTGTGGCATCACTGAGGCAGGGACTGATGGCCTTAGGGTCCTGAAATGGGGTCCTGGTACATGGGCAGAGTGAGTGGAGTCCTGGGGAAGTATTTTGAGCCACTGAAGGCTAATGGTACCTTCAGAGTCCTGAAAAACTTCCCTGAATCTTAAATATCCAAGTGACATTGGAATAATGGAATCATTGGAATCAAGTCCTGAGTGCATTAGAATGCAGAAATTAATTAATAATTTCTTTAATGTAGGTTTTATTCACAGGGAAACTCAGTCCACGGAATCAACCTAACTGTTACTGTAAGCCTATACAAAAAGGCACAGTGGGTTTCACTTCAATTTCTTGTGGAAGGCTCATGAAAACAAGACCCAGCTTCCTTCTTCAGAAGGATTCTGGAGAGGGACTCTTCATTAGGAACTGTAGTGATAGGATGAGGGACAATGGGTTAAAACTTAAACAGGGGAAGTTTAGATTGGATATAAGGAAGAAGTTCGTTACTGTAAGGGTGGTGAGGCACTGGAATGGACTGCCCAAGAAAGCTGTGAATGCTCCATCCCTGATGGTGTTAAAGGCCAGGCTGGACAGAGCCTTGGGTGACATGGTTTAGTATGAGGTGTCTCTGCCCATAGCAAGGGGATTGGAACTTGGTGATCTAAGGTCCTTTCCAACCCTCACTGTTCTATGATTCTATGATAGCTGTACCAGTCTGGGAGACAGAGAAATCATGGACAGCATGCATCTTTATCTTTGTATTTCAGTTACTTGTTTAATATTGATGTTCAGTTTGCACAATTAACCTTCAGTGGGTCCAGCAAAGCTCACCATCTTTCCTGGAATGTGAAAAGTGAAGTGTAACTGGTGGTCTAAGGACCTCCAACACATTACATGATTTCTTTCGTCAAAGTTATCAATTTACCTTTAGCTGTAAGTCATAATTGCAAGATACAAAAGCTAATTGTGTGGTGCTGATGGTTCCAACATTTTAATGAGGTCCTGCTATGTCTGCATCTGATATGTTACTTTTACTTCAATCTCACATGCAGTTACACAGATATTTATATCACCATCCAATACCATACCAATCTCTAAAAACACATTTAAAACTCTTAGAAAACAAATCTGATGAGATGCTTACTGAGTATCGTATGAATCTCTTTCCAACAAAGAAGCCCAACAAAAGACTAGTTTGAGAGAGTAGTTTATATCTCAATTTGATTTTCTCAACGTTCAAAAGAACAATATCCATGCATCTTTTCAAGGCTTCCAAGTAATCAGGAAAACAATGTCATTATGTGTAAATACCAGCTTGCAAACATACTCTACTTAAAACCACTGTTTGAAAGGTGCCTTCAGACAATACTCATTTATTCTAACTGACCCCATGTTTCAACAGACTAGTCTCTGACTTCCAATCATAGTCAGCACCAGAGGAAGATACTGAATATGACACAAGGGCTTGTGAGATCACCATCTTTCTTGGAATATCTTCCTCTTACCTAGTAACTAATGATCATCTTATGTTATGAACCATAACCCTAGCCCTGATTAGTGAGAATTAAATAGGGAAATGCTGAAAGGATTTTTTAACAGATGTTCCCTGCTTTGAATGCACAAAACAGACACAAAAGCCCTCTTTTCCAGAGCTTTCTATATAACAACTTTCATCAATGCTAAATTTCATGTTGGAGAGGGTTTTTGAAGTATTTTAGACATTTTGAAATTCTTTGAGAGATTAAAATACAGACAACACAGTTATAACTACTTTTATTAATACTGTTCTTGGGAAAACAGCTATTTCCATACCAGCACCTCACATTCTGTGGCAGAAAAGAAATAGTGGTAAACACAGGCTGCTCTTGTTACTTGGAAAATCACATACCTCTTCCTGATCTCTTACAAGCTGTTAGCTACAGCTGGCCATGATAACAAGCCCTTAAAAATCACAATGCCCTTTAACATCTAAATTGCCATTGCAACATTCCTACTAAATGCTCAGCATGACTGGTGATGTTTCAGAAGTATGCACACAGCTGGTGCCAAATAAAACAAAAAGGAGTAATTTGTAAAGTTCATGTTCTAGTCCAAACAGTTGGATAAAATGTTCTACAAGTATTTAATCCTATGAAACAAATGGTTGCAATTAGTTTTGGGAGGAATTATTTTTAAATGTTTCCATTTTATTTAGTGCTGTTTTAAATATCCCTTAATTTTTGCATTTAGCTGGACATGTTTCAAAAGCTATTTGTTATGACCCCCTGTTCTGTGGCAATTCTTTTGTCTAACGCATTACTGAAATAGCACTGCCTAAAAGTGATGTAAAACAGATCAGTTCAGCCAGCAAACAAGGCTGCTGAGAGTCACTTTAGTGACCCGAAGAAAATCTACAAAAGAGTAGTACATTCAGTATCTATTTAGAACCAAATGAATGGGGAAACCATGCTATTGTTTTCACAACTTTACTCCTTCTGTTTCCTTTTCCAAACCCTCCTCAATATGACTCCATCTACAGACCACTTGAACATGCAGTGTTTTTTGCGGTAGCAGGGTTGAATTGATAATATGTAAAAGTTCAGATTTTTTTCAAATTCAAACTGTAAAACTACTGTTCAGTTTATCTTCAGAGTATTTTGATGATGGGATGGGTCACTGCCCAGAGGGCCTGAGTTGACTCTTGCAACAAGGGAGAATCCCAGTGACCTCAGTTGGACTTGATGATGGTACAGGTTATCCAGACCATGTTCATGACCTTTATACAAATCAGAAGATTTTAAATGAAGAATGCCTCTGCTGAAAATTTGGCATTCTCATCCTTTTGGGTAAGGTTAGGAGCTCACAAGAAAATATTCTCATATTTCTCTGTCTGTTATCTTGCAAAATAAAAAAAAAAATAAAATAAAATAAAGGATTAAAATTTTCACCTTTCCAAAACAAAAGAAAGAAATGAAATAAAAACAAACAAACAATAAGGAAGAAAGTTCTTCCAGATATTTTTTCAATGCATCATTCAGAAATTAAAAGGAACACACCATCATTAAAATAATTATTATCAGGTTACCTTCAGAAAGTGGTTAGGTAACACATCATTGACATAAGTGATTTCATAACAAGATTCATAATGCTGGCAATGTGCGCTCACAGCCCAGAAAGGCAACTGTATCCTGGGCTGCATCAAAAGGTGCATGACCAGCAGGTCGAAGGTGATCCTGCCCCTTTGCTCTGCTCTCATGAGACCTCACCTGGAGTATTGTGTGCAGTTCTGGTGTCCTCAACATAAAAAGGACATGGAGCTGTTGGAACAAGTCCAGTGGAGGGCCACGAGGATGATAAGGGGACTGGAGGATCTCCCATACGAAGACAGGCTGAGAGAGTTGGGGCTGTTCAGCCTGGAGAAGAGAAGGCTGCATGGAGACCTCCTAGCAGCCTTCCAGTATCTGAAAGGGGCCGCCTATAGGCGTGCTGGGGAGGGACTCTTCATTAGGGACTGTAGTGATAGAACAAGGGGTAGTGGGTTCAGACTTAAACAAGGGAAGTTTAGACTGGATATAAGGAAGAAGTTCTTTACTGTAATGTTGATGAGGCACTGGAATGGGCTACCCAAGGAAGCTGTGAATGCTCCATCCCTGGTGGTGTTAAAGGCCAGGTTAGACAGAATGTTGGGTGACATGGTTTAGTGTGAGGTGTCTGTGTCCATGGCAGAGGGGTTAGAACTAGGTGATCTAAAAGTCTTTTCCAACTTTAACTATTCTATGATTCCATGAGTTGGAAATTAGGTTTAGTGAACTGAAGTTGACCTAATAATGAATGTTACTGCACCAGTGGAGTTACCCTCCAAGTAATTATTGTTGTGGAAGGCAAACACATTAGTATAACCCATATTTGTGACTTCATATTCAGAGGAGTTCATGTTTTAAGGAACAGAAAATAACAATGATAATTTGTAAAACTCCCCAGAGAGTACCTGGTTAATCTCAGCATATTTGTATGAAGCTTTCTCTATGCCTTGAAATAGAACAATAAATAATAAATAAATAATAATTAAAAAAATTGCTAACTTTTTTAATGGTAGATAAATGTGTCTCTGCATAAATATGTAAGATCTATGTGTTTAGTTCCCTACAATGAGTATTATTTTAAAAAGAGAAAACATCAGGCTGCATGAATGCCAGTGTAGAACTGAGATATATGATATTTGTTTGAGATTTACAGACTCAAATACATTTGTTTCAGGTTGTTCTTGAATTAGGTTAATACATAATCACTTCAGTGTATAACTTGTCCTTTTTTTAACGTGTACATTTAGTGCAGAAGTTGTGACTGAGCATTCCATAATTCAGGGTAAAACTGATAACTTTTTAACCATGAATTCCTGCTGAAAAGACAGATATGAATAATAGGCTTTCATCTAAATGTCAGTTTTGAATACAATGACTAGATTTCAGGTTTGTACTTAAAAGAAATAGCTTCTGTTTGGGAAAAAAAAAATCTTATCCAGCATGTCCAACTCATCAAACTCCTTCCCCAACACAGTAAGGGGATATAAAACCCCACACTTTTAAGGAGATGCCAAAGACCATGACTGCTACTCTGTTCCAGGTGCCCTGTAGTTCTGGGCAGTCAGGGGAAGCTTAGCACCCAATTTAAAAGCAATAACTCAAGCAATGAAATGGCAATAATACAGTGCAGAGCCTTTACCGTACAGCCTTTCGAGATACATTTTCACCTACCTCTAGCAAAACTACAAGATTACTGGAAGGTATTAAAAAAAACCAGGCCAGAGCACCTACATGCCTTTTGTATCAAAACTCTAAAACTCCATTTCCCAATTCTCTGGCAAGTATATAACCATAGGTGAAGATAACTCTCAACATTTTGTGTTTTAGGCTTTGTGGTGGTGCATCCATCCCCATCAGCTGGGCTACTACGATCTAAGCAATGCCCATCAAGCCTTGGCCTTTGTGCAACAAGTTGAGTGATGAAATGTCCCTTGACTATAGCTAAGGATGCAGGCACTGATGATAGCAGGGGCTCCTGACAACTGGCTAAGGTGGGAAGCAAAACCCAGGAAAATCAGTCATCCCCCAACAGGCTTAGAACATTCCCTGCCTTCATCACAGCCCAAGTGGAACAGTAGCATTGTTAATAGTTTTGTTTCTAGTAATTACTGACTCAGTAGCAAGGATGGAAATTTACTAATAACAAAAGCCAATCATCGAGTGACCCTAAATCACTCATGTCACTACAGGCTTAAACTGCGGTATGTCTTTAGTGGTAGTTAAAGGCAAGAGAATTGTGGAGCCTACAGAAATATTTAGTTTTAATTTCTGGCTCTGCTTCTACACACAAATTTTTTCCCTTGTACCCACCATTTTTAAAATGAGAGCATCAGAAATCTTCTTGTTGACCACTTTGAATCTGTAAATGAGAAGGACTGTAAGAAAAAGTAACTGCTTGTTAGACTCCCAAGCACAACTGTGACTGCATGTAGATTCTATCCTATATTTTCAATCCTCTGGAGCAATTCCCCTTTAGATTGTTAACTGGTCTCATTTGTGAAAGCTCAGGTATTTCCAAATTAATGGAGTGGGGAAGAAGTCTCATTTCTAGCAAGCTAGACAGGTGCTGTTGAAACATTCTCCTGATCATCAGCAAACAGAAGGTATAATGTCAGGTTAAAATCTGTACTGTTGCCAGGTCTTGTTGCAGAAATATTTACTGGTCAGGGTTCCCCTAGCTACCACTGTGACATTTGGAGGAGGGTGTATCTAGTAGTCATTAACTACCTATACAGAACTCACATCCAGAAAAGGATAGCCTGTTCTTCCCTATCGCTTTACATAAGCTGGCCTTTCCTGAATGGTTTTGTTGTGTTTGAATAGGAAAGAAAACAAAAGCTCAGAGAAATTATATTTTATCCAAAGTTAAAAGCAATTGGAAAATATAATTAAAAACTTGATGGTTTTATTTAAGTGAAAGTCAGTTTGTATTAACTGATCCAATTTAAATTCCAGCATGGTTGCATCTTAACATTTAGAAGCCTTTCCCATACTGAGATCTTTAATGGTGTTCCCATCAGCATCTTGTTTGTTCTGCTCCCTTCTCTTCATCCTTTCTCATTAAATCTGTGTAATTTTTCACTCTCTCATCAATGTATGTTTTGTCTTTTATGTAATAGGAAAAGCAGGTTTTTATTTAATAGGATTCCCAAGGATATCTGTAGGAAAAGCAGATACCTGTATGGGTGAGATAGTGGTAGGCTGACCTTAAGTGAGCTGTTATAGTTCATGTTTTTTCCCTAAACTTGAAATCTTTCTAAGGTCAGTGAGGTGGGAAACATCATGTCTATCTCTGTGATAAGTTTTAACAAGTTTTCCAGAAGGGTCCTATACTGATGAGCATTCACTAAGTAAAGAATGCTTGTTTGCAAAAGCCACAGCTCTGTGGAATGATTTGTTTATGTGAATACACGACCATGACTGATAGCTACACTGTTTGTGGCCAAATCCATGCAATTAGTTTGCTAAGCTACACTGAAGTGCGGCTGGTATACAAAATTCCCCAGGAAGTATATATGGATACCTGTTTAGTGAAATCATTTACCTAGCTGCTTCATCTCCTGGAAAAAGCTCACGTCCCCTGCCACCTAGAGCTTTGGATTCTACTTGCAAAGGTATTTTGAAGCAAGAAACCTGGAAGATAATCAGTGCTTCTCTGTCTTAAATGCCATGTAACAAGGAAACACTGAATGTGGTCACTTAGACATGGTTGGCCAAAGGATTAACAAGGAATTGCTGGGCAAACTCATTTGGAAAAAGAGAATCTATAGATTATGGAAGGAGAAGCTGGCCACTTGGGAGGAATATAGGACAGTTGTTAGAGGATGTAGGGAGGCAATTAGGACAGTTAAGGTGTCCTTGGACCTTAATCTTGCAAGTCAGGTTAAGGACAATAGAAAGGGCTTCTTCAAATACATAGCAGATAAAACTAACACAAGAAGCAATATAGGCCCACTGCTGGAATACACCCATGGGTGCTGAGGGAGCTGACTGAGGTCATTGCTAGGCCTCTCTCCATCANTAAGGTGTCCTTGGACCTTAATCTTGCAAGTCAGGTTAAGGACAATAGAAAGGGCTTCTTCAAATACATAGCAGATAAAACTAACACAAGAAGCAATATAGGCCCACTGCTGGAATACACCCATGGGTGCTGAGGGAGCTGACTGAGGTCATTGCTAGGCCTCTCTCCATCATCTTTGGTAAGTCATGGGAAACAGGAGAGGTGCCTGAGGATTGGAGGATGGCAAATGTCATGCCAGTCTATAAGAAGGGTAAGAAGGAGGTCCCGGGTAATTATAGACCGGTCAGCCTTACCTCTGTCCCTGGAAAGGTGATGGAACAACTTATTCTTGACACCATCTCTAGACTTATCAAGGATGAGGGGGTCATTAAGAGCAGCCAACATGGTTTTACCAAGGGGAAGTCATGTTTGACCAACCTTATAGCCTTCTATGAGGAGGTAACTAGGTGGATGGATGATTGGAGAGCAGTGGATGTGTTTTTAATTGATTTCAGTAAGGCATTTTATACTGTCTCCCACAGCATCCTCATAGATAAGCTAAGGAAGT
>NDXB01011246.1:0-17311 GCA_002631895.1 Agapornis roseicollis
CAGCACAGTGAGACATGGCTGTGACAGCTGCCAGGCATCTCGCTATCTCAAGCATGTTCCCAGTAGCATGTCCCACATCTGTGTCACACCATGCCAGCGTCTCATCAGCCTTAGCCCATGTTTAGAGAGGTGTGGGGCTGCAGCAGCACCACCCTGCCACCGGCTGTGCTGGAGAGGACTGGGACAGCCCAACGGGACCCCATGCCCAGCAGCACTCAGGAGCACACCTACCTGCTCCCCAGCTGCTACTGGGGGTAACAGCAGCACCTTCCAGACCATTGCTAACCCTTCACACCAACCCCATTTCCCCAACTCTGCCTGTTCCCACTCAGGGATCCTCAAAAGCCTGTAAAGGATTTCCAAACTCGCACACTCACATGGCCACGCTGCTGCTCCATCAGCTTCCATAGCATTCCTCTCACCTTAAAAATAGCACAGCCGATAAGGCTGGGGATGGGGGACAGAGCCAGCCCCAGAACAGGGAGCACAGCTCACCCCATGGCTGCTGCTGGGAAAGACAAAGCCTCCCTATTCTCTTGTGGGCAGCAACACACTCAGAAATACCCAGTGCATGAAACCATATAATGCTCCTAAAGCACAGCAAGTAGAAAGGCATCCAGTGAAGGTAAGGAGAGAAGCAGAGTGCTGAAGCTTAAAGGAGGCTGGAGGGTTCAGGTACAACAGCCAGAATCTGAGACCACATCACAGCTACAGTGCTGACACTGGCCACAGAGGCTTTGCAGAGCTTTAAAAGCCTCCTCCCAGGCAAAGTATAAAACAACAGAGCAGTACCTGCACATAAGGACATCAGGGCAGTGCCTAGGTTCAGCTTGGGATCCAGCACTCTGCCTCCACCAGTGCTCCAGACCCTCCTGATGCACTGTGAGCAAAGGAAACAACAACCCAGCAACTCTTCTCTTATAGCCTGGTGCTC
This sequence comes from Agapornis roseicollis, assembly GCA_002631895.1. Taxonomy (NCBI): domain Eukaryota; kingdom Metazoa; phylum Chordata; class Aves; order Psittaciformes; family Psittacidae; genus Agapornis; species Agapornis roseicollis. Next base: position 935 of record NDXB01011246.1, read on the forward strand.
TCTTCATTAATTGACCCCTGATTAGCTCCCCAGGCAGCTGTGCAGTGACCTGCAGCTCAGCCCCAGTCCCTGGGCAGCAGGGCTTTCCCCAGGCACCCCAGCACCAGGTAACTTGGCTGCTGATTCTTTATCCATGTCAGTGTTTTCTCCCTCCTGCCCACTCTAGGAAATTAAAGCTGATGCAGAATGTTTCATGATCCAAGTGCTTCCAAAACCCGAATGGAGATTGCAGTTTAACATAAATGCACAAACAGACACGTTAGCATCCCAAGGAAATGCCTGCTATTTTTCACAACAAATAGCATGGGTCACGTGTTCCCTAGAAATCAGTTACACCACATGAAATGAGATCTTTACATGTAGGTCAGAGGCTCCTGAAAGCATTTATCATTGAGAGACACTGCCAGTACCTGCACACAACAGCACTATCCCTGTAAGGGCATGGCCCAGCTGATCTCTCTCCCTCTGCAGAAGGAGCCCGGACAGACAGAACAGAGCACCTTACCCTGGTGTATATAAACTAATATATACCAATTGAAGAGGGCCGTTGGGTTTTTATTAGCACAAGCCACCTTCTGGCTGAGCAGGCAGCCCATGTCCCTGAACACTAAAAAAGGGTAGGAATGGGCTTTGGCTTCCTCTGGAATAAACACTCCCATGCACAGCTCCCGTTTGGCAGGCTTGTGTCTGGAAGCACCATCCACAGCTCAGGATTTGGGACCAGGGAATGTGTCCTGAGTGGTCATCCATCCCACCAGCACAGTACTTGCTCTCCCCAGCCCTCTCCATTCAGGCTGTGCTCTGATGTTGCAATAGATCCTCATCCTTCCACTGGAACCATTGTTTGTTCCCCAAACCTCCTTTACCTCCGTATTCTCTCCTCCCAGGTGGATTTTGAGGATGTGATAGCTGAGCCTGTGGGAACATACAGCTTTGACGGTGTCTGGAAAGCCAGCTACACCACCTTCACTGTCAGCAAGTACTGGTGCTACCGGCTGCTCTCTGCCATCCTGGGCATCCCCCTGGCCGTCATCTGGGGCTTTCTTTTTGCCCTCATCTCCTTCTGCCACATCTGGGCAGTGGTGCCCTGCATCAAGAGCTACCTGATAGAGATCCAGTGTGTCAGCCGGATCTACTCCCTGTGCATACACACTTTCTGTGACCCATTCTTTGAGGCACTCTCCAAGATCTGCAGCAACATCAGAGTTGCTCTCCGGAAGGAGATCTAGGTCCCTACAACCGCAGTACCCAGTTCACTGCACATCCACCCCTCTACACAGGATTCCCTGGCTCCTGCAGTGTGCCCTGCCCTCAGGCACATGGACATCCATGCACAGGGACCTGCGCAGTGATGCCAGGCCCTGCAGCCGAACTGGCAGTGAGGGATGCTCCCTGCATTCAGAAGCATACTGGGCTGCCCATTGCTCCATCCCAAAACCAGCAGTTTTAGGAGAAGAGAAGCCCAACAAGGCTCAGTGAGAGCCCTCGGCCCTCCAGGACACCCTGCATTGCACCCTGTTCCCATGGGAAGGACAACAGCATCTCCTGGACCACAGCCCTAGGCTGCAACAAGAAGCCATGGTGCAGAGATGCTGATGGACCACAGACCAAACCCCGCCTGCTTCTCCATCCCTTTCGTCTAGCACGACACAAAGAGAAATACTTACATATGGATTATTATTTGCTGCAAGTAATTGCTGTTGTGGNGGACACCTCACACTAAACCATGCCACCCAAGGCTTCATCCAACCTGGCCTTGAACACTGCCAGGGATGGAGCACCTCCCTGGGCCTTCACTGTTGCCAGCCTTCTCCCTGCATCCTTTGTCACATCAAAGGTGGTCAGCCCTATCATAGCCCAGGCAGGATCTTGGTGGCAATTTGTACCCACTCCACTATGCTCCACGGCCATGCGACTGTGGTGGGCTGGCCACAGAGCCAGCATACACTTGTACAGCTTTTTAATAGCTGTCTTCATGCCACTTCACATAACCTCTAGATTTGAAACCAGCCTCAAAGATCACTTTGCGATGGCTGGAAAGCTGCTCAGGTCCGGATTCAATAGCCCAGAAGTCTTTTGTCTTCTGATGATCCCCATTGCGCAGCTGCCACCACAGCTCAAGAGATGAAGGGTCACCTTAACTACCGAGGCATGCACCAAGGACTGTACCACTGTAACCAGCACAGACCTGCTCTTGCACTGCTGAAGGCAGTAGCAGCACTCTTCAGAAACCTTAAGTTAGTGCATAAGGACAGTCCAGCCCCATCTAAGCGACTGCCGTGCTGTGGTTTGAACAAGGGACAGTGTCACAGCCATTCATGATTTACATTATATAGTCAGGAGGCATCTATGAATATTAACTCATTTACTTCTGCTGTCATAAATAGCCCTGGCAAGCCAACATCCACAAAAATACAAGCAGCCCAGTCTTAACTCTCTGAAAGCTTCAAACTGAACAGGCATGCAGTCACTGCATAGGCTAACCCAATTGGGGTTATAGACTGCAAACAGTTGTAACCATGGCAGGTACACCAGCACCTCACAGGATTTGGCTCTTTCATAATAGCAAAGAAAAACCTATTATAGCTTTCCCAGCCTTCAACATTTTGTCTCGCAATTAAAGATGTTTCTTTTAATAGAGTACAGCTTGCTGTATAGAGCAGCATCCATCTTGGAGACCTAAGAAAGCATCCCAGGCTCTGAAGCTTGAAATAAGATTTAAACTTAGACACAAAAATAAGTCCTAGAAGGAGCAAATCTATCCAACTGGGATATAGACAGCTCTGTACCCCATCCCACCACAGCAGGGACCTGGAGAGAAGGGCTCCTTGGAAAGCTGTGCCCAGCCAAGCACCTTATGTAAAGCCAGTGGGATGAAGGGAAGTGCCTTGACCAGGAGGGATGTAGCTCCAGCTGCAGCCTCCCCTCAGCCCCAACACACACTTATCCACAGGTTTTGTTCTATGGAGATGGACAGTCCAAGTTGAAATACAAAGGAGTTTTCTGTAAGATAAAGGCAATGGAACAGAGAGTACTACTTCCATTTCTTCCTTTTACCCATACCATAGTAATCAATAACATTATGCACTGAAGAATGTTTCTCTTTAAATGAAGAAGGGAAATTCTGTTTAAGATCAGATACATGCCTTTCACTTTCCAGCTCTCCTTAGACACTAGTGAAATCACCTGTTTCCTATAAGATCTTACAAACAGCCTTGGTTGCCCTGTTTACATTAAAACATCACAAATCAGGTAATAGGCACTGGCTATGCTCCAATGGATGTGAGAGCATCCGCATTCCTACACAGTTACAACGCTTCCTCTAAAGGCTGGATTTATATCCACATCCAAGCTAAATAAATCATGTACCATGGTCCCTAAAACAGCTCACTTTATCACGCTTAGTGTGAATAATGAAATGTCATAATATTTGTCCAGGACAGTGATTTATTTTGCTTTCAATAAATAAGGTCCAGCAGGCAAAAAAAAAGTAGTAATACTTCCTCTCAGTGTTATTCACTATCTGCTGGTGGAAATGGACTTTGTATCAGTGGGGGTTGCATAGGAGGAAGGTACCTGGATTTGGAATCCATCTTAGCCCTGCAAGGTACCATCTTCTGTTCAGCAGAGGAGGCTTGGTGAAGCAACGTTAAAGCCAAGCAAAGCCTTAGAATGGGCAGCCTGGAAGCAGCACCCTGTGCTGAGGCAACCATGACCCTCATTGACCAACACTGGTGATCACACTTCAAGGGCAGCACAGGAATTACCTGCAGGGATGCATTCTGGAGCCCAAGTCCTGTTTCCAATACCATGTAAACGTGCCTCTGGCTGCACCTTAGAATCATAGAATAGTTAGGGTTGGAAAGGACCTTAAGATCACCCAGTTCCAACCCCCCTGCCATAAGCACGGACACCTCACACTAAACCATGCCACCCAAGGCTTCATCCAACCTGGCCTTGAATACTGCCAGGGATGGAGCACTCACAGCCTCCCTGGGCAACCCATTCCAGCATCTCACCACCCTAACAGGAAAGAATTTCTTCCTTAGATCCAAACTAAACCTCTCCTGTTTAAGTTTGAACCCGTTACCCCTTGTCCTGTCACTGCAGTCCCTAATGAAGAGTCCTTCCCCAGCATCCCTATAGGCCCCCTTCAGATACTGGAAGGCTGCTATGAGGTCACCATGCAGCCTTCTCTTCCCCAGGCTGAACAGCCCCAAGTCTCTCAGCCTGTCTTCTGAAGCAACATACCACTGCCAGCAACAGCAAAGGCGAAAGGCAAGAGGCAATGGGTTTTAGAGTCTTCAAAGCTGGAGGGCAGGCTGCAAGGACATACAGTACATTTAGACTCATGGATGAAATGACAAGATCCAAAGAAAATACTTGTAAATGCTGTCACTTATCAAGGGCAAAGAATTAGAACAAAACTGACACGGAGTTCTAACAGTAACCACTGGGTTTTCATTTCCACTCAGAAGCCCATCTCCCCAGCTGTAAATCAGACTTAAAGTCATGAACTATACTGAAGCTCCGAAACCACTGTCTCTTGGCATGCTAAGGTCTGTGCCTGGCTCTCTTACCATACAGTCCCTACCATACAGCAGGAGATGCTCAGGTTTAAGTTTTGTCCCAGTGGCTGCAGCCTGTGGTCAGAGGCCCTGGAGAACAGCTCACCAGCTTAAGATGTCCACATGAGGCATCAATAGTGAAGAAGCCCACCATATATATTACCCTGCTAAAGCCCAGGAGGGAACAGAAAAGTGACTTGGTCCTGCTGAGCACAATCAAACACCAACCCATTCCTGACAGCCTGACCTGTTGTGGAACAGAAAGGCACTTTTGACAAAGATTTTAAGGGTTGAGAGATCACTCAGACCCTACAAACCTTGGCCACTGGTTTTATATATACTTTATCTGAGCAAACAACATTCTTCTAGTTGCACACTGCTATGTGCAATGCTATGGATGAAACATCCACCCGGAAGACAGGGAGATGGTAAACTCTCTTTTCATGTTACTATATTTGCCATCTCTTTACCACTGGTTTTTAGCAGCTGCCAGCATACTAAGCTGGGATATTAGGTGCTCACAAGCTTGTTGTCTTTCCTTCTGGCTTAAAGTAACCCCACTGCCACTTCAGGGCTTAAGCTACCTGCATGGAGCCCCCCAAACCCTACCAGCCAAGCCACTGGTGCCACAGGAACACTGCTTGACCATCAAACTTAGTTCTAAAATGGCTATTTTGGGGGGAAAATGGTCAGAAGTTACATTGGAGCCTGAGTCCACACCAGTACTTAGCTTTTAGACAGCCACTGCCAGACAGAGGAGTGCCACAATAGATCAGAACAAGAACAGGGCAGGGAAGAGCAGCTGAAACCTTTCACATACAAAGCTCACAGTGCTAGAAATAGGCATCTATATTCTGCACTGAGTTATTAAGAGGTTAACCCCCCCTTTGAGGGCTTGAAAGGATTTTATCCATAGGCATTAAGAGCCTGCTGGACATGCCACAGGCAAGCACTATTGATCAACACTGCAAAAATCCCTCTGCACATCTTTGCCATGACATCATCCTAACAGCATCATCTTTTCTTATTTATGAGTGGCAAGAGGCATTGCTCTCTGTACTCCAGTGCTGGCTGCCTCACACAAACACTTCATGCAGTGTTTTACTCAAAGCCCAACTTAGCCTTTGTGCTTTCAAAGAAAGACTGGGCTTGTGAGCCCCTGTCTTTAAACCATGTTCCCTCTTTTACACAGGAGTATATAGCAAGAGGACAGGCTACAAGGAGATGTGCCACAGTTCTGCTCGCCCACCCTCCTCCATGGAGCCCAGGATAGTCGCTGTGCTCCTGCTGCTGCAGCACGGCCCGTGCTCATGAAGGAGCACAACCAGAAGTGTATTTATGGCCTGTCCTTACAGCACATGGAGGGGGTCCTCTGCACTGCAGCAGCTCAGGGCTGCAGGATGAGGAAGGACCCCAGGTCTATCAACGATGGGAGCTGACCACTGCAGCCAGGCTCCACTGTCACATCAAGGCTCACAAGGCAAGCGGTACTGATCCCAGCTCTCCTACATGCACACCCGTTGAACACTCCTGCTTCAACTGATGGGGCTGGAAGCATGAGTGTGACTTGGCCTTGCTGCCCCTGAACACCACTTGCACCAGCAGTCAGCCAGCTCCTGCCATAAGAGCTGCCCTGGGCTGTCACGGAAGCACTTGTTTGCTTTCATAACTGCTGCTCTGGTTGAGCTGTGTATAATTTTGGCAATAGGTGCTGTGCCGCGAAGCAGAACAATGCAGGGAATAGCAGAATTAGCCATTCCTAAAAGCATGCTGATAAAGTAGCAGGGCATCTGCTCCCAGCCTCACCTCTGCCACATCCCAACAACCTGGCTCCTCATGGGATTGCTGGGCAGCAGAAAGGTGCTGGTGGAGAAGGGTGCTGACCCCTGCACCCAGGACAGGCTGAGGTCAGGAGAGAACAACACAACTGGGACAGAACCTGTCCTGCCATCCATGTGCCTCCCAGGGCTCGCTGGGCTCTGGCTCTGCCCAGGGAGAGCAGCTCCCACAGGAGAGCACATCCAGCTTGCCTGGCTGGCTCCTGAGCCCACCTGGGTTTGCAAGCTGCAAATCCCTATGCTTAGCATTGCCACAGGGATGTCTGTTCCACAGGAGGCTTTGGAGCTTGGGCTGAGCCCTTCTGAGTCCAGCATAGGACAGCAGCTAGCCTCTCTTCTTATGGGCCCTCCCTAGGGCATATACTGAACACATTCACTTTCTTCTTACCTTAAGCATGTGTTGAAAATACACTATTTGGGTCTGTTTTCTTGCCAGCAAGACAGTTTTAACTGTCTGGCTTCCCATTGCATTCACTGTAGCTTGATGCAAAACACTCCTTTAAGCCATTACTGCAATCTTCTGTACACTGGCAGTGTCTCCACTCATTACCTGGCTCCTGTTCTTTGCAGCTTTTAGCTATGTTTCTCTTTGTTGAAAGAGAAAGCATTATTCTACTGCTACATGGCTTTTTATTACATAAAACCCAACACCACCAGGATAAGCAATAGCCAAAGGCAAGTTTGGACCCTCGTTCTAATCAACAGCGCACCAACTAGTTAAATCTGATTATCAGAGTACCCAACTGGTTATGCCACAAGTGATAAATCACAAAGAGGCTCTCACTTGATAAGGAAAAGCCAAGTGAGGCTATTTTAAAATGAAAACCCACAGGAATTTAGAGAGCTGGTGTGAGAGAAAAGACAAGATTAAGAGAAGATATAAATATGAGATAAAGGGGGCCGCTCCCAAACTGCCTTCCTGTGCCTTCAGCAGAGAGGAACATCACATGAGCTGCTTGAAGCTGTTTTTCCTCAGAGCAGGCTTGGCACTGTTCAGCAGCAGCTCCGCACAGAGCCCAGCTTGACAGGGGCTGGTGAGACCCTGCTGCTGGAGCCCCTATCAGGGCAGCAGGAGACAACCCAGCCGTGCAACATGCAGCACATCCCAGAGCCAGGCAGGCTGCAGATGATAGGCTTTGGGCATTCCCACAGACAGGCCTCACAGAGCCATTGCAGAAGGGTCCCAGCTACCCCAGCACCTAGCACACTGCTCTCTCTCTCTCATCTGATACAGGACACAGTCATTTGTTCAACATCTTAAACATTGCTTTGCCCACTGCCAGAAGAATGTGATTAAGAGGGAACTGGGAAAGAGCTGGAAGTTACTTACAGGCTCAATTAGTGCTTGATGAGCTGCATAACAAGAAATGCAGTTGTAGATGTTTCACTTGATACCCAGTGCACTGGTACCATTAAACACAGTATTAAAAGCAGAAACCCTTCAGTACCTGGGCTGTCTTACTGTGTTACCATCTCCCCAGGGCTCCCACTGACCTGCTGCATCCCTGCTGGAGGGCAGCCCCATCTCCCCAGCCCTCAGGCACATCACTCCAACAGCCCAGACCCAACAGCTCTGATTGCTGCTGGTGTGCACACAGCATCCGCACATCCCATAGATCAAGGGCAAATAAATCCAAAGTGAGAAAAGCTCATAACTCAAATTCAGATCATAATTAATAAATGCTCATTATCAAAGGCAAAAGAAAGAATCTGATTGTAGCCCATAGGATGAAATGCAGCTTTACATCCTTTGTCGTACAGCTGACCTGCCCCTACCTGCTCCACATTGAGAGGCTTCACTACAAAGGCAAGGATTTCCACCAGGACAGTCCCAGCTCACATCTGCAGAGTGGCAGCTCCTGCCTGCCCTAAGCACTCTCTCCAGCCCCAGCCTGCTGCATCCTGCTGAGAGGAAGGTTTCAAGCTCCTATCCCACCATTTACAGGGACAATAATGCAAAAAGATCAAGTGGTTGCGTATCCAGAGGGCATGAATTTGATATTCATAGACTTTCTCTTTTAAAGGGCAAACACTTTGATTTGAAACAAGCAACAATGATGACTTGAATGATAAATGAATGTCTGTACTTAGTGAAATTTAATTTTAATTGATATTTATCATGGCAGAGCTTCTACTCAAACTTCTGTTTGCCAGTCACCTACTCCAGCTGCCTCTGAAAAGGTAATGTCATTCAACCCTACCCTCTGTATCTTCTGTATTCATTAGCACCTCAGGACAGAAGAGGAAGGACTAGCCAAAATACAAGAGACCCTGAGCCACTTGCAGGGAGGCAGGCACTGGTCTTGGGCAAGGCTCTTCACCCAAGGACTCTGACACTACTAGCTCCCACACGACTGGATTCCTCTTTCACACTATCACAGAGGACATCCAGGCAGGAAAAGGGCAAGGCACCACTTGTGGTCAAGGAGAACCTTGGTTTTCAGGCCCTCTGAGAGGGGGGAGAGCGGGAACAGAGGCATCTGAATTTGAGGCAGATAGAGAAGACCCATTCCATTCACTTGGAAGCATGGGTAAGTCCCTCAAGTGCTCTCAAGCTCACCAATAAGAGTGTGCATTAAACAGTTTTCTTACCTGGGACTTCTGCTTCTCTGGTGCATTTTGATCCAACTTGTCTAATAATTATTTCCATACATGAAGCTCCAGGTGCTGCGTGGTGCAAACTTCAGATGGCACACAGTCACTGCCCACAGCTGGCGCTTTCAAGCCAGCGAAAGAAGACAAGGACAGGATCAGGTACCTGCAGATCCATCGCCAGGTTTGCAGACCTGTACCAGACCTCATCCCCAGCACTATCGAGCCTGCACACGCATTCTCCTGCCACAAAAGAAACCCAGCTCTGGCTTTCTTCTGACTTGCAGCACAACAGTGGCAATGTGCAAGGGAAAACAAAGACAGGATCACACAGCACCACCACCACCACCACTTGTAGGTTCCCATTTTCAGGGAACAGTAACACTATGGAATGGACCATTAAAAGTGAGTTTTAACCTGCAACAGGCAGAAGAGCTAAAAGGGTTTTGTTTTGCCTTTTTGAAAAGGATGGAAGGAGAGCTCTGCTCCAAGCACTGAAGGCAGAGCTGATCTCTTACCCTCACTACCATCTGGCAACACCTTCCAGTTGCTTGAAATATTCAATTGCTCTCATCTTTACACTGAGACAAAGGATTAAAAGCCCCCGAGGTCAGGACTTGCACACAGAGTCATTCCTCCCGCTTTAACCTAACACTTAATTTACCAGCATCACTTCATACCTCGCTGCCTTCTCTTCCACAGCAAACCGCATGCTCTCAGAGGACTCAATAGCAAAAGCTCCCAATTTCTTTATTATTCCCTTCACTGCAATTCTGGTCTATTTATTTTCATAGGAGATTTTATTTCCGAGAGCTTTATTTCAGGTTTATTCTTCTCTGCTCAAGAGAAATACATTTCACTTGCTGGGGCCAAACTGCAGGTTATTTATCTGACCCCTGGAAGGCTTTGAAGTTGATAGCACCAATCCTGCAATGCCACAGCCAGCCCAGGTTTTGATGATTTATTTACCAAAAAGCAATACCTCCCTTGAAATCACACCTGAGGCTGCTCAGGGACACAACGGTAACTCTTTGTTTCTGCAGGGAAAACTTGTCACTAGGGTTTATAACAAATGTTCTCAAGATGAAAGATTCTGAGTGCCCCTGGGCTTGGACTCCCGCATGTGCCCACAGACACCTGGGATATACGAGCGGAGTGAGCAAGGGAGCAGCATCCTGCTCTGAGCATCTGTAACTCTTTCCATTTTCCTAGGAGAGAAAAAGACTTCAAGGACTTGGAGCATAGGAAAAACATTCCAAGCTAAACAGCAGCAGTGGAGTCTTCCACATGTCCTAAGCGATGCCGAGCTGTACCTCCTCCTCTGCCGGTACCGCAGCACAAAGCTTTGAGAGGAGCTGCTCTTAAAGCAGGAAAGCCTGATGGCAACTAAGTGAACAAAAAGGCTTCTCAGTGCAGTAGCCACCAGCATCACAGTATTTACAGGGTAGGAACCATCTTTTGGTCATGAGCACCCCAGGTTCCTGCACCCAGGGTTGGGGGGCTGGGTTTTAAACCACCCAGGTGTAGTCCATGCATGCAGGAACACTCCATCTGCCCAGCCTTCTGTGGGCTCCAGAATCCCCTTCCTTCATGCTTAATGCTGGACGGATGGACAAGGGCTGGCTGACGACAGCTGTGCTCACAGGATGAAGGGAACAGCTGGACCTTAGGAGTCACCAGGGCAGGCTGATGCATGAAAAGCTCTGCAAGGAGAAGCCCCTCATTTGGAAAGATGAGTGCATTTGCTATATGAAAACCGGACTTTATACTGAAAGGCAAGACTAATTTATTGCACTTGCTGGTACTAGTGAAGGGCACTGCCAAGAAATTAATGCTATTGGCATCTCTTGCATCACCGGGTTGGGAAAAGGTCTCCACAGGACAAGGCATGGCTAGCAAATTCTTTCAATGCATATCTATAGCCATCCCCAGGGGAGCACTAATAATTGCTGAAATTGCTATTGTTTTATCACCTGTACTTAGCAATTAAATGTCTGGTTATTATCAGTTATTAACAAACTACTATCACCGTTAGCCCACTGCAGCCTCTGCACACCAGCAGCTTTTACATTGTGTCCCATTCACAGTCTTAAAGTACTGGGAAATACATTTATTTATAGCATCTGTGGTGCAACAGAATATTCCTCCTCTCTCTCCTTGCTACTTGACTCTCACTAACTCCACGTTAACCACTATGCAGGTCCACATTCTCCTACTCCCACGCCTGGGACACCAAAGCCGCATGCCTGGGTGCAGACAGCAAGGACCAGCCCAAGCCTAAAGACAGCAAGTGAGTCACACTGTTGGAAATCCCACACCAGAGATAGGCAGGGCCCAGCAAAGCAGGGGCGAGCGCGTGTGGCACCCCATAACCATGCTGCCTTCCCCTCCACAGTTCCTGGGGCTCAGGACAGCCAGCTAAGCCCCCACCACCACCACCACCACCACCACCACCACCACCACCACCACCACGGGGACAGCAACCCCTGTCCTAGTGTAAAGCCTTCCAATGGGATGGGTGGAGGAAAATGCAGCAGAACAAATACCTTGTGTAGTGCTGCTCTGTCTGTCAGGGGACAGCACTGCCAGGAGCAGCTGTGGCTCCTAAATTGGGTGCTGGGCATCAGCCAAGCGAGTGCTGTTCTTCCATCAGAGAGCAGTTACTCACGCACACCGCCTCCGCTCACAGTAGTGTTATGTGCCTTCAGCTCTGGGTAAGGGGAAACCAGCTTACCTTGCAAAACCACCCTGCACAGTCTATTTTGAAGTGCTCAGCCATGGCAGCAGTGGAGCTACAGAACTCTGATAGAGAGGATTTCAGCCATGACAGAGCAGGACTTAAGCTTTGGAGCATGGAGTTTTAACTTGCAGCACCAGCCCATGCTGGGTTTGGGCTCTTGCTGCTGCTGAGCCAGTGCTGGCACTAAGGGCAGAGGGCTGGGTCACCAAATAGGGGTCTCAAAGCCCCACCAAAGGGCAGAGACCAACAGGCAGCTTGTGGTGAACCAAGTTCCAGGTACTTTTACACCCAACCAGCTCTTGGCACGTTTTATCATCAGCAGCAGCTCACTGCGTGCAGATGCCTCTGAGCACTGCAGCTGTGCTTGTTAACCCAGCAGGAAGGCAAGGGAACAGGACCAAACTGAGCCACCTCTGCTCAAGTCACCAGTGAGAGACTCGGGGACAGGGAACCGGTGCTGCTGAAAGGTTTTCCAGCATCTTTTCTCCTGCAGAAGCACAGCCAGGGCAGGGTAAGTGATGGACACTCCCCTCCAGAACCAACCTGCCCATATTTAAACCCACACCTCCATGCTCAAGCCTTCACAGAGCTCATCCCTTCACAGTAGGTGCCTCCTTTACTTTTGCAGTACCCCATGGGTTTGTATGGTTACTTTCCCACCCACAGTTCTGCCCTTTCTCTCCCTACAGGAGGAGTCGGGGGTGTCTCGGATAAGATGCAGCCATGGATGTGTCACACACCAGGGCATCACCACATCATCTTCCACTACAGCAGAAATCCAAACAAAAACAGTTTGCATACCGAGATACCATCCTGACTCCTGGAAAAACACCTCGAGCAGGAGTTAGAGGAGTCTGGCAGCCTTCAACCTGCAGTAATGTTCAGCCAGGCTCCCACCATCACAAGTTCTCAGGAAAAATGAACATCTCCGAGAGACGCACAACACCTTAGCCAAATGAAAGAACACAATCCCATTTTTGCACTGTATTATATCAACTCAAAGGGCTGGAACAAAACTGAAAGCTCCGGGCAGCAAGCCACAAAGGTCTGATAAAGTCAGCACTGATGGTTTTGGAAGACAGCAGCCTTTTGCTGCTAAAATACCTCCCTGCCATGCCAGCTGAACACATCAACTCTGAAGCAGCCTCTTCCATGCTCAATAGTTGCATAGACATCTCCAAGACACTGATCCCTTCTCCTCAATCACAGAAGCACAGCATGGTTTGGGTTGGAAGGGCCCTTTAAGCTCATACAGTTCCAACCCCCTGCCACAGGCAGCAACACCTTCCATTAGACCAAGCTGCTCAAAGCCCCAGAGTCTTCACTCCTTTCACCATTTTACTGGTGTATGACTTTGCAACACGTGAAGGCTTTTACCTGACAGTTCCATGGTAGTTGTTTGCTTCCTACTGTCCTTTAAAAAGGCATTCTAGATGTTCCAATAATGATCTTCAATTCGTGTCCAGAGTCTTTTGTTTTGCTTTTTCACATTAAGGTCTACTTCAGACTTAGGTTTGTTTCCCCATTTCACTTCACTAGCAGAGACTCAAGCAGAACACTGCACCCTTCTGGGTTTTTCCACTCAGGTACACAAAGAAATACTATTTCTTGATGTTAGAGCTACCCAGGCAATGCTTCCTTATCCAAATAAGCATTCCTAGACCAGATTGTGCAGCCCAGAATAAACCCAAGCTTATCATGATAACTTGGCACTGAAGGATTAAACTCCAGAACCTTGAGGGTATTTGGACCCAGCTTCAAATACCTCCAATGAGCTGGAAGTAGGGAGACCTGAGATAGGGAGGGAAATGAGCCATACATCCTTTCCTCTTTACCCCTTCATACTTCTGCTGTATTGTACCAGCACAGAAGGCATGGCCAGGAGAAGGAATGGAAAAGGACTCACCCACAGCAGCATCAGACCTGGGTCTGCCTGTGGGCCACCAGCAAGGCTCCTTTGGGTGCTCCTTCCTGCTCTGCTCCCACAAAGCAGTGCAGGTGTCATTTGCCAGAGGCAATGCTCCATCCCAACCACAAACCCCAAAGCACTTCCCAGCTGGAGGTACCACACACATCTTTGCAGTTTCACATGCAAAACAGAAGAGAAATAAGGCTCAAGAGCAACTCAGGCACGTGGAGGTTCATATACAGTCCCCACCAAAGAGGTTTTGCCCTCAAATGCTGCAGTGTGTGGTGCTGACCCAAGGGTAAGTCACAACAACCTGCTGTGTCACCCCTACGGCACAGCCAGTTGTCAACAACCATCGCCAGCACTGCATGGAGAGAGTTCAGAGCAGCTGTAACCAAAGGGGCACAAGAAGGAAGAACAGAGGCCGGTTATCCCAACACTACTTCACATGAAAGTGCCTATAAACAACTGATTTGCCAGAAGCTTTGGGTGGCTGGTTTGATGGTGGTTGGTTGCTTTGGTTCAGGGTTGGTTTGTTTGGTTCTTTTCCTACGGAACTACTTGTTTTAAACAAATGCTCACTTCACAAGACCCAAGAGAGCATTGAAGAGATTGAGGAGCATTATCACAATACAGCACGACTTAAAACTTCATTAATATGCTAAATGTCACTGTGCCTGGTGTCCACTGAGGAAATACTTTGACTGCTATAGACCTGTGAGTTGGTCTTGTAGGATTCCTTGAGTTTCTCTGTATGAAAGAGCTGGAACTGAAGGAATCCAAACCAATACCATGAGCTGCTTCTGGACTCCCGCAGGGACCCCAAATCCTGCTGCTGTCTCAGGACAATGTGGCTTCTCTGGTGATATTTATAGATGTGTTTCCCATCTCCCCTGAGGCTCTTCATTTAGAGATCAGGAAACAATAATTTCCCTTGTAAACAACCATTTCTCTCAGGCTTTTACCCCAGTTTGGACATCATTTCTCCCACGCTGCCTCCCCACACGAGAGGCAAATCCCATCCGCACTGCTGGGGGTGCGTGCCCCCCTGCACCACCCTGCCCTGATGGTGCCACCCATACAGGTACCCCCCAGAGGTGACAGCGCAGGGGCTGTCCCCAGCAAAGCTCCTTTAAGGGACACTTGGGGCGGCCTCGGGAGGCAGGACATTAAATTTAGCCTGGATCGGCGCCAGGGGCAGCTGCTGCGGGCAGGGGGGCTGGTGCCTCCACACCACGTCCTGCCACGGTCCTCCTACCACAGAGCCCCATTCCCTCCGCTGTGACCCTCCATGCTGGCAGCAGAGCGGCCATGGCCGAGGAGCAGACCAACCTGGAGGAGAGGATCATCATCAAGGACCAGCACACCAAGGAGATCGACCTGGTGAACAGAGACCCGAAGCATATAAACGAGGACGTTGTAAAGGTAGGACTGTCTTAGCACTGTGTTTTAGAAGCATCACTGCCTCCTCAATGCAGTCAGTGTACTGGTATTGATGTTCTGTATTTGGCTTGGCCTCAGCCAGGGCTGTAATTCCCCAGTACAAATGCCTCAAGAGGTGGTTACCTCCGGTAACAGGGAGGTAACCTGCTAGAAACCACAGACCTGCTGCCAGGGGCAGACAGATGCCAGCTTGATGACTCCAGTTAATGCGGTGTCCCCTATTCCTTGAATGCTCTCTTCAACTTCACAGGCTGTAGCCTTATACTTATGGAGACGTCTTCCTTTGTACCAGTAAGGGGGAAGTCAAAACTAAACAGGGTCAGCCCACACCACTCACCTAAAGGGAACCTGGGGAAAAAAAATGCTACTCTTTAAGACCTTCCTATGCAAGCACCATTTGGATAGGTGTTGTCCTGCTGTGAAGATTGTTTTCCCCACAGCAGCAGGAGTGCAGCAAGCTTCCTCCCATCTATTTTTGACCAAGAGGAATTCTCAGTCTAGCTGAACAGGGAAACCTTTTTCAGAACGCTCACCACTGAAACACAATTGCTCTAAGCTTTGTTAGTGTTACGCCAAAGATAAGTTTGGACTAAAGGAGAACAGGAGGAAATGGAAAGGTTTTGTTAAAACTGTATTTGACAGACCGGAGTGGATGACATGCTAGAAGGGACAGCATGCACTGAGCCTGCTCAGAAAGGCTTTGTAACATGCCACGAACTTAATTACACAGCTGAAATGTAAGCCTGCGTTTATGCACTAAAACACTATTACAGCTAAACCTCAGGTCAAATTAAAAGCCCTCTGAGATGAGCTGACAGTGACAGCCATAGATAGGCATCCTTCCAGCACAGTGAGACATGGCTGTGACAGCTGCCAGGCATCTCGCTATCTCAAGCATGTTCCCAGCAGCATGTCCCACATCTGTGTCACACCATGCCAGTGTCTCATCAGCCTTAGCCCATGTTTAGAGAGGTGCGGGGCTGCAGCAGCACCACCCTGCCACCGGCTGTGCTGGAGAGGACTGGGACAGCCCAACGGGACCCCATGCCCAGCAGCACTCAGGAGCACACCTACCTGCTCCCCAGCTGCTACTGGGGGTAACAGCAGCACCTTCCAGACCATTGCNCACCACCAAGGGACAAGGGCTGATCGGCCTCGCTATTGACTCCTGCTGACTCTTCTTCAGGAAGAGCTGGTCAGCCATGGAGGTGACTGTGGACATCCCTGGCTTCTCAGCTTTCTACCACCAAGCTCAGTTGTTGAATCCCAACTCACTGAGTTGGCCTT
>NDXB01011247.1:0-40668 GCA_002631895.1 Agapornis roseicollis
CCACACTGCTCTCTATGGTTGCAGGCAGCCCAACTGCCCCCAGCTTCCAGGGTGCAGCCCCCAGACCTGCTCCCTCCATGCACCACAGGAGTAGGGTTTCCTTATCTCATGCTCCACATGGCCAAGGCCACCCAATACCCCACATTTGCCCCATGGAGTGGGGACAGACCCATGGCACAGGGATGCTGAAGACCTTCAGTAACACCCTATCTGGATCAGGCCCCTGCTGCTTCCTACACTGATGTCCCAGAACCTCCATGGCTCATCCTGCTTCACCACCACCTGCAGCAGTGATGGGGTGCCTGCTTCCCATGTGGCTCCTGCCTGTACCATAGACATAACCAGAGCATGGCTGCATCTCAGCCCTGCACACAGGCACCCAGCTTAAGAAATATAATATTTATTTGGGATTAAAATAAAAAACCAAGACACACAAAACACACAAACACCCCCCCTCTCCCCCCATACAACCACCTTGGGGGGGACACTGCAGGACAGACACATCGGTACAGCCAACATGGGAGCTCACCCAACCATGTGCGGCTACAACACTCACCCTCCTGGGCCAAACACAACATGAAAACACAGAACAGCCTCAAGAGCCAGCAGCCACCCTTGCACACAGCTTCAGAACAGACACAGCCCTCAGGGGGCTGCACACCATGGGAGGCTCCCAGCCCCCAGCACTGCACATATGGACCCCTCCATCAGCAATGGTGATGGACACCAAGTCACTGTGACCCCCCCGGGGTGAGTGCCCGAGTCCTGCAGGGTGCATGCACAACACAACAGCGTGGGGACAGCACCCCTGGCACGGCTGCCCCAGCAGCAGCAGCCCTTGGCAGGGGCATGGCGCTGTCACCCCTTGGGCAGGGGCAGCTCGGGAAAGGGACAGTAGAGGGATATGAACAACACCTACAGGCAGCACAGCAGGGGAAGGGAGGGCTGGGCACTGTGCTGAGCCCAGCCTTTGGGCAGTCACAGGCACACAGCTCAGGCACCGTTCCCATTACAGTCAACACGTGGCACACGTGCCATTCCCGGCTCCAGGCACCGCAAACCAGTCCTGCCCAGCACTATGCGCTGTCACTGCTTGAAGGTGGATTGGAGCTCCTTGAATGCTGCTTTTCTCTGCTTCAGCTCCTCCGCCTGCTTCTTCTTCTCCTCCTGTTCTGCCCTGATCTCCTCCTCGAAGCGGCTGGCATCATGGATGGCTTGTACCTGCCGATGGGGACATGTCTGGCTGGGGCCACCAAGACCCCACCAACATCCTCACCTGCTGCTCCCAGTCAGCTGGCACCAAACCACCCTCGTGCATCACCGCCCTGGGTATGGACATCATTACCTTGGCCTCAAAGAAGTTCTTGGCACCTTTCACGCCCTCCGTGGAGACGTCAATCTCAGAGAGCCGGGCCAGGGCGTGCAGCCCACTGTCCTCCTGCAGCTCTCCTGCCGCTGCCTTGCGGAAGATCAGCAGGAACTGCCAAGAGAGACACTGGTGTTGGTCCCTCCAAGACCTCAAAGCCACCACAAGAGCCTCCCCATCACCTTAGAACCATGCCAAGCCCAGCACTAAGGTGAGCAGTACCAAGGGTACCTTCATGCCAGTGTGAAGCCCTCCCCATGCCCTTACCTCCCGAAAGCTGAGCTTGCTGTCCAGGTCTTCATCCACTTCCTTGATCATGTTCTTCAAGCCCAGGTGCGTCTGTGGAGCCCCCAACTTCTCCATCATCAGCTTCAGCTCCATGAGGTCAATGAAACCATCTTTCCCTGCATCGTACCTGCAGCACAGAGGGACGGTCCTGTCACATCACGGTGTCTCCTCTGCCTGGTGAGCAAAGCAACAGGCACAGGAGGAGGTAACAGTGAGGATGTGGGCACCAGCACTCCCAGGCAGCTTGCCAAACCATGGGAAGCTGCTGGCAAACCACTAACAGCCCCCAGAGCATCATGTGGGATCAGCTCCGCTTCCATGTGGTTCTTGGCAGGAGAACCCCTACAGATGCTGCCAAACCTGCTGCTGGCTCCCAGAGCCTGGAGCCCAAGCACATAACCTCCTCCTCACTGTGACATCTCCAGGTGATGGCTCCTGCCTGCCCAGAGACCCTCAGCATCCATCCATGTGCCTGGGCTTGGCAAAGAGGTCCAGACACACTACTCTCCATAGCTACCTGACAGGAGATTGTAGTGAGGTAGGGTCAGTCTCTTTTCCCAAGGAATAAGTGAGAGGACAAGAGAAAACGGCCTCAAGCTGCACCAGGGCAGGTTTAGATGGAGCTGAGGAACAATTCCTTCCCCACAGGGTGCTCAGGAATTGGAACAGGCTGCCCAAGGCAGGGCTGCAGTCACCGTCCCTGCAAGTGTTCACACACCATGGAGATGAAGCCTCAGTGCCACAGGTTAGGGGTGGCCTGGGCAGTGCTGGGAATGGCTGGATTTGATGAGCATAAAGGGCTTTTTCAACCTCTTTGATTCCATGATTCTCTGTCTGTCACTGAGTCTGCTCACAGACCCTGGCAGGGACAACCCCTCAGACTATCTCACTGACCCCTCCACTACCTGCATGGATCTGGCAGCTCCCCGTGTCTGGGTGCAGGCCTGGAACCCTGCAGCACAGCACAGGGGACTCCTGCTGCAGAGCCAGCACAGCTCCACATCTCACACAGCTTCTCAGGGCAGGCGGCTGCATCTCCCCAATACCCCTCATCCTCAATGCAAGCCTCATCGCTGCACCTCACCCCACCACCACCCCTGGGCACCACGCGGGAGAAGGACACCCTGCAGGCAGCCCAGGGCCATGCAGGAGCATCCGAGCAGCTTCACCCATCACGAGCAGGCTTCCTCCTTTCGGTGGTTGGCTCATGCTGTGCCTGCGGCGCTGCAGCCACCTCGCAAGGCACCAGGCTCAGCACGCCGCAGGTCTGTGACTCATTTGTACCTTCCCTGCTGCCGTTTCACTCTGTCCCTGTCGCCTTCCTGCTCTCCCACGCTGTGGGGACTCTCTCACGGCACTTGGCCCGGCTCCCCTCTGCCTGCTGCTGCTGTCAGCCTGGAGACAGGCTTTGGGAGCAGCCCCAGTGTGCTTCCTGCCTCCGAGATCCTTCTTGGAGCATCACACACAGAACTGCTCTGCAAAGGGCAAGTTTGCCAGCCTGGCCCTGATGTTTCATCCCATGCAAGGCATGCCCCAGCTGCAGGGTGCTTTCTTGTTCTCATTCCCCTCCTCTCTGCTTTTTGGGGATGCCGGCATCCCTCTGCTTCTCCCAAGTGGCACTATCTCCCCTTCAGGCAGCAAAACTCCTCCCACACTTTACACCATACATTCAGATCATTGCATTGCAAGGGTGACAAGGGCACATGGCTCAACAGCATCCGTCCCTTGGGAAAACCAGCTTTCCCAGCTCCCAGACCACCGTGGGCTGCCTCACGCTGCTCCTTTCACTGCAGTGAGATGCTGCAAACACGTCTGCTCAGTGTGCCTGGCTCCTTATCAGCGTGGTGCCGGCCAAATTCCCACCACACGCCATCTGCACCACGATGAGCTCCCATGTTCAAGCATCACCAGATGCGTGCTCCGGTCTTGGGGACCCTAAGCGTGGTTGTACCCTCATCCCAGGCTGCATCCAAGAGGCTGTAAGCAGCAACCAGCACATCCTGCTTGCTGTGTCCGGGTGGGAAGAAGCAGGGAACAGCGGGGGTCTTGCAATGCCTGCGATGCTGGCAGATCATTGCCTGCACCTCAAACAGCCTCCCCCCCCCACCCCCCAAGTCTTGTGCCTTGGGGCTCGCTGCGTCCAGCCCCTCCACTCTCTGCAGCAGTGCCCAAGCAAGAGCCTGCAGCACATCTATACAGATTTCACCCCCGGTTACACTGGATGGTTCCAGAGGCAGCAGCACACTGCAGGATGCTCACTCTTCTCCATGCGCCCTACAGCCACGCTGCCTTTGCATCATCCATAAGGACGCTCCGGGCCATGCCACTTCCCCCCCCGCCCCCGGCACATCCTGGTGTGACCATGGTTACAGACACCGTAATTTCAGTTTCCTCCTGGAAATTTCCAGGGATCGATGCCAGGTTCCCCCCCGGCCGAGCCTGTGCACCGAGTCACGCTGCACCGTGCGTGGTGGCACGCAGTGAGGCTGGGGATGCTGAGGACAAACCGAGAAGCGGGAACTCCTCGGTGCTGCAGCAGAGGGAAGACAGGGGGGTCCCTTGTGGTACGCTCCAGCTTTCCCAGCTGCAATACAAGGTGCCAGGGTCACTCCTGCCAGGAAATGGGGGGGACGGGGGTCCCTGTTGCTGAAATTTGGGGGTGTGCAGGAATCTCTCCTGCAGGACCTGGGCCGGGGGGGAGGGGAGGGAGGGGGCGGAAAGTATCCCAGGCATCCCCCTGCAAGGAGCTGGGGATGGGAGGAAATCCTTGGGATTCCTTCTGCAAAGAGTTAGGGGTATCCCAGGCATCCCTCACGCAGGGGGTGGGAAGAGCCTCCTACAAGGAGCCAAGGGAACCTCCTGCAAAGTGCTGCAGGGTTCCTCCCGCAAGGACCGGGCCGGGGTCCCCCCGGCGGTCCCCGGTGATGCCGCCCGGCGGTCCCCGCTCCCCGCGGTACTCACTGTCGGAAGAGCCGCTCCATGTCGCGGAGCTGCCTTCGGGAGAACTCGCGGAACTCCGCCGCGGGGCTGAAGACGCGGCGGCCGCCCCCGGGCGAACCCTCGAACGCCGCCCGCCCCAAGGGGCTGCCCGGCCCCGGCCCCGGCTCCGGTCCGCGGCCCCGCCGCCCCGCCAGCTCCTCCGCCGCCGCCGCCATGGTTCCCGGATGGCCGCGCCTCCACGCCCCGCCCCGCCGCGAGGGGGGTCCGGGCCCCTCTGCCGGCCCCCTTCGGAGAGCCCGGGCTGGCAGGAGCGGTGCCCGGCGCTCGGCGAGGGGAGGCGGCTCCCACGGGCTCAGCCCGGCTCCATCCGTTATTCCCCGCGGGTCGGCATCGGGAATCGTGGAGCAGCCCGACCCCCCCGGCACACCCGTGGGAGGTGTGCGCAGCACAGCCAGGCAGGGAATTGTGAACCGTGTCCAGTGCTGTGCTCCTCAGAACGAGACAAGATGTTGGAGAGGGTCCAACTGGGGACCCAAGGATGCTCAAGGCTCTGGAGCATCTCCCTCATGAGGGGAGATGGCAGCAGCTGGGCCTGGTTAGTGCAGAGAAGAGCAGCCTGAGAGGGGATTTCATCAATGTACATCAATAGCTCAAAGGTGGGTGCCTGCAGGATGGTGCCAGACTCTTTCCAGTGCTGCCCAGTGACAGGATGAGGAGCAATGGCCATAAACTAAACCACAGCAGGTTTCACCCCAACATGAGCAAGAACATTTTTCCATTGAGGGTGGCAGAGCCCTGGCACAGGGTGCCCAAGGCGTTGTGGACCCTCCCTCTCTGAAGCCATCCCAAACCTGCCGGGATACGTTCCTGTGTGCCCTGCTCGGGGTGGCCCTGCCTTGGCAGGAGGCAGGACTAGATGGTCTCCAGAGGTCCCTTCAACCCTCATGATCCTGTGAATCTACACAAGGGAACCAGGTCATGCGTTGCCCCAAAACCAGCCCAGAGCAGCACACAGCTGGAAGCCCACAGCACATCAAGAGGGAAAACTGCCATGGCCAGGACCTTGCGGCACAGCCACCAACCACATAATGCACCAGAAATTAAGCATCAGCCACAGTGTGCCCGCAGGTGCCCTGCAGCACATTCGCAGACGCTGTGATTCCTGCCTCAGCCCCTCTGTGCTGTTCTCACCCTTTGACTTCTATTACAAATACCAACAAAACCCCAAAGGGGCTGTGCTCATATCCACGTTATCCTCTGCTGGAAAGCTCAGCAGAGAACTCTGCATAGGCTGTTCTGAGCAAAGCAAAGTGGCTGCATGGCCACTGAGCATTGGAGCTCCCAATTTCCCTCAGAACAGCACTGCTCCTCAGAAACCAGGGGCTGCTCCTCTTCTTCCCTTCCCACTGGTTCAAGGACACTGACTGTGGCTCCAGTGAGTGATGCACTCCTCTGTTTCCATTCTGCACCATGCCTTGTGCTCCAGCTCCCCAGGGCACCACAGGAGGACACAGGAGGTGGAAGTGCAAGGAACAATGTGGGCTGTGCAACAAGGCTGCTTCAGAGGCGACAGGACAGGACCCAGATGACTGATTTCACTCATATAGTCTGTACATTGGGCTCTATTCACACATGCATATCTACACACAATGTATACAATGGGCTATATCCACACCACTTTCTCTACTGCCATAGATCCCACCACATGCCATGGGACCCATACTGCAGGAAAATAAGGTCCTACACCAGCATACCCTGGATTCCAACAGGGGCTCCTCAAAATGCACCAAAGCCTTGTACCACATCTGACATTAGGAAGTCCACAGCATGATGACCCATTCCCGCTTCAGACCTTCACCTACCAGAGGCCCACGTGGTGCCTCTCCTATGCACTTCCCATCTTGACAGCTTCTGCTGTGCACTGTTTGGCCTTCAGCTTGCCCGAGCAGAAAGGCTTCTTGGCTCCAGGCTGCAGAACAGAGAGACATCAACACCATGTTCATGGCCCAGACCCCTCTATACAGCTGCCTACATTCATGTTGCCCTCCATCTCCTGCAGTGGGAATGCTGCTGTGCAGCTAAGCAGCAGGGCCCCAGGATGCCCAACCACTTAGGATGGCCAGGTGGACTACAAAATCTCAGGTGCCCGATGGATACTGCATGAAGTGCAGGAGCTGGGTATCACATGGAACATCCAGCTCTTCACTTGGCATCTGTCTGGCTGGGGCTGCAGAAGCACACAGCCACTTGCAGTATGCAGCAGCCAGACCCACCATGCATTCCTAATGGATCACAGGAGCTAGGGAAGCACATTTCAGTGGGCTCACAGCTTCTGCTGCAACAGCACACTGGGTTCCTTCACCTTCCTGGCTGCAGCAAGCACCCCA
The DNA here is from genome assembly GCA_002631895.1 of Agapornis roseicollis. Taxonomy (NCBI): domain Eukaryota; kingdom Metazoa; phylum Chordata; class Aves; order Psittaciformes; family Psittacidae; genus Agapornis; species Agapornis roseicollis. The sequence goes on from NDXB01011247.1 coordinate 6,982, forward strand.
TGAGGTGCCCCACACAAGAGACATCCCCAGAGCCAACAACACTTTTGAACCTTTCAGCCCTATGGATCTCTCACCCCAATCCTCACTCTTTATTCACCAAGTGCCTCCAGAGTGCTCATTTCAGAGTGCAACATCATGCATCTGCACCCATGAGGGGAGGCATCTCCTGTGATAATGGACATTTCACTCCCTCCTTACCTCTGTTGTGTGCAACCAAGTGACCAGAGGGCATCACACCTTCCCAGCCTCTGCAGGGCTCTGGATATCACCAGTGTCACATCCCTTCTGCCTGCAGGGCTTGCCTCGGGCATCTTACCAACAGTGTTCTGGCTGTGCTGTGCATCCCTCACCTTCCTCTATCAGCACCACTGAGCCTGGAGGTGTTTGCTGACCATCATGATCTGCCTTTGGCCACTCAGGCACTGGGACCTTTGGCTTCAGTTGTCCTCATGAGTCCTTGCTCACCTGCTCCCATCGCCTCCCCTTGTGCAGCTTGGCTGCTCGCTGCCTCTTCTCCTGGTTCAGCTGGAGCTGCATCCTCTCCAGCGCCTCCTGCAGCAGAGCCTTCTCTTCTGCCTCCTTGTAGGCTTCCTCCTCCAGCTTGGACACCTCCTCCTGGCACCTCTGCAGGGATGCCTGGTTCAGCCTGTGCACAATGGGTGGGACAAGTTGTCACCTGCATCAACCTCTCGAAGCCAGGCTCTGCCTGAGAGCAACAGCTTCCAAGCAAAACCGTATGATGCTGATGTCCCTCCCAGGGCCATCCACCCTCCATGGCATGATGCTCCAGGACATCAGAGCATGCAGAACTAGGTCTCACTCAGACCCATGGCTGGCAATGGTCACCTCACCCCTCAGTACCTCAGCTGCTCCACCCTGCCCTCGTATTCTTTCAGCTTTTCTTCATTTCTTTCCAGGCGACTCTTGAGGTTCCTGATCTTGTCACAGAGCAGCTCCAGATCCTTCAACCTCTGCAGCCCTGCTTTTCTCCTCTCCTCCGGAGGAAGGTGCCTCAAAGACTGCATTCCTGACAGCTCCTCCACCTTCATCAGGCTTCCCAGAGCACCAATTGCATCCAGGTACTGCAGGAAGAGCAGGGAGTGCATTATTTTCTTGCCCTGCCAACTCCTCCGCTCTACTGCATCCCAATGCTCAGCCATCTGCTTCCATCCTGCCCAGCTCAGGAGATGCCAGTGCCACACGGGAAGCACCATTTGCTTCCCTGTGTTTCGTTTCAGGGAGCGTTTCCCCTCTGCAAGCTTTACCAAGTGCTCCAAAACCCACACCTGACTGTGGTTCCTTTGGACTGTGTGCTTGGAGGCACTCAGGATGCGGCATGGTATACAGCAGTGCATCCCAGGACCAGCCTGGGATTCGATTCCCATCTCTGGAAGAGCCTGGGATTCAGTTCCGAGCTCCACAGCTATTTGGGGTTGGGTATTTTTCGTTTTTCAGGATGATCCATTTTCCCTGCTGGACATTTCCCTGCCCTTTTCAGTGGGAATAGACCCCCACCCCCCCCTTACATCCAAGGTGTGTTTGAAGACCACCTAGACTCTACAAGCACCACTTGAACATGTCCATCACTCACTCACCATCTTCTCACCAAAGTCTATCTTGTCGCTCATCTCCCAACTCGCTGCCCCGTGTGAGTCCCCATTAGGAACACAGCCAGGAACCTGCACAAACAGGGAAAGACCAATGAAACCCATGGAATGCCTGGCTTTGAACTGAGCATCTCACATGCTTCCAGATTTTCCATCTCCCCCTCTCCCATTTTGGCTTCTTTCCTAAGATATTAGAAAGCTGAATTCTCCCTATTACAGAGAGCACTTTTCTGACTAAGCACTATAACCCAAGCACCGTAAACCACAAACTGCCTCCTTACCTTGCTGGCCTTCAGATCTGGCCCTGACATGGGTGCGGGTTCCTTCTCATGACCTGTTCTCTGGACTATTTCCTCTGCTAAGCATTTTGTGAGGACCACCAGAGGCTCTGAACCCTTCATCGTGGCAGCTGGAGGTAAAAGAACAGCCACTGAGTTGTCCTCTCTGTAAGGCATGCTGAAGCTTCATCTCTCAGCTGCTTTTGAGGCTTGCCAGGTTTCCTCTTATGGTGACTGTGCCTGGAGAGATGCACGGGCTCTGGAGCTGAGCCTGCACCAGCTTTCCTTGAAGACACTGCTACTCCAGGGTTTGGCCATTGCTTTCCCCAGCCTGTTTTGCAGATGGGCATTCGGAGTTCACACCACAAACAGCTCCTCTACTTGCAGCTTATAACAGAGGTGGTGCTGCTTCACCATAGTGCTCTCAATACAGGGATATAGGTGATGGAAAGGGACTGAGAGAAAATGAGCTTGAGCATGCAAAAGATTCTCACATCCAGCACTTGCAAGACCTCAACACCCAGAGCTCAGCTCCTTTGCATGAAAGCTGCTCTCACATTGAGCAGTGCAGCACCTGAGGGTGGGAATGGCCACGCACATTGCCAGGCACCTGCTTGCTTCCATCTCTGCCTCCAAACCCCTCCTGCAAACACTTCCTCCTCCCAGCTGGATGCACCTTCCCCTACCTGAGGACTGCCTCTTCTCCAGCACCTTCACCCTCTCCCGGAGCTCAGACAAGCCTTCCCGCTGGCGCTGGATCATCTCCTCATGCCTGAGGCCTCGGCATCTCATGCCGAGATCAGCCAGGTGCAACACTGACTCCTGGAAGAGGCAGAGCAGCCGGTTATCACTCGCACTGATCTGGCTCAGCATGAGCTCAGCTTCAACCTGGCTGAAACTCAGCCTTGCTGACAGGCACCGGTCACTCACAGCATCTCATTCTACACCCTTCTGAGTGGAATTGTGGGGATACAAGAGCAGCATCCGAGACCCCTTTCACACTCTGCTGAACCAGCTGCACCCTGGTGAGGACACACACAAGCAGTGGAAATGCTTGAGAGATGGTGCAGAGCTCTGAATGGCCATGGCAGCATTTTGCTCTTTGGCTTCACCTTCACATTCCTCAATGCACACATCCCAACTCACTCTGCAGCCTGCATTTATTAATGACCTCAGGCATTACTTGTTTTTAGACCAGACCCATGCATTTCAATTCTGGGCCTCTCACTACAGGAGAGACATTGAGGTGCTGGAGTGGGGCCAGAGAAGGGAAGCAGAGCTGGTGCAGGGCCTGGAGCCCAAGTGTGATGGGGAACGGCTGAGGGACCTGGGGGGCTCAGTGTGGAGAAGAGAAGGCTCAGGGGGGACCTGATGACTCCCTACCAGTGCCTGACAGGAGGATGGAGCCAGGAGGGGCTGGGCTCTGCTCCCAAGGAACGGAACAAGAGGAACCGGCCTCAAGCTGCACCAGGGCAAGTTTACATGGAGGTGAGGAACAATCCTTTCCCCACAGGGTGCTCTGGCATTGGAACAGGCTGCCCAGGGCAGGGCTACAGTCACTGTCCCTGCAAGTGTTCGCTCACCGTGGAGACGAGGCCTCAGTGCCATGGGTTAGGGGTGGCCTTGGCAGGGCTGAAATAAGGGTTGGACTTGATCTTAAAGGTCTTTTCCAGTCTCATTGATTCTATGATCTCCCCATTCCAGCCCCATCCAGCTCACGGCATGATGACAAACATCCCAAAACCTGGGACAAGGCAGCCCCACACAGCTATTGATGGCTGCAAACTGTTCGTTCAAGTCTGGCTGTTGTTGCCTTTTGGTACTGCACTGTGAGAGGTGGCTTATTCCTGAACCACGGCTTTGGCTGGATCTCCAGCAGTCCCCATCGCCATGTGCAGAACAGGACAGCGATACCTCCTGCTTGTCAGCTGGCTATGAGTCACTGCTTGGCCCCCACACTGCAGCCTTCCCTGCTGGCACGCTGTCTGCCACTGCTGAGGTACAGGATGTACGGTTCCTACAGTCCCTCCATCTGCTGCCGCAGAACCTTTCTGTTCTTCCCTTCCCTAGCACTGGGGATGGCACCAATAGAGCCAGCATCAACTGCTCAGTAAGGAAAGAGGAGGCAGTGCTTGCAGATCATTCCACATGCAGGCTGTTATCCCTTCTAATTGGCAATTACAGCACCATTAGCACACACACAACACTTCATAGTTCCAAAGTGCTGTGCAAACATCAGCACATCAGGCAGTAGCAAAGCTGCAGGATCTGCAGTCCTTGGCTAAGGAAAGGGTGGCCAGAGATGCTACAGCAGCTCTGAGCAGGCATGAGGGTGGCCATGAACCTTATCGCTCCCTACAAGTGCCTGACAGGAGGATGGAGCCAGGAGGGGCTGGGCTCTGCTCCCAAGGGACAAGGGATGGGACAAGAGGAAATGGCCTCGAGCTGCACCAGGGCAGGTTTAGATGGAGCTGAGGAACAATTCCTTCCCCACAGGGTGCTCAGGCATTGGAACAGGCTGCCCAGGGCAGGGCTGCAGTCACCGTCCCTGCAAGTGTTCACACACCATGGAGAGGAGGCCTCAGTGCCACAGGTTAGGGGTGGCCTGGACAGGGCTGGGGAACGGTTGGACTGGGTGATCTTAAAGGTCTTTTCCAACCTGGTTGATTCTATGATGCTGAGAAACACCATGCACTATGGATGCTCTCAGGAAACCCAGACCTCAGCAGGCTCTGTGTGCACTTACCTGCTTAGAAGCTTCTCCTGCCTGTGCTGGTGTCCCTGGAGCAGCCTCCAGCTTCTTTGCCATTCCTTGAGCATCCTTCAGCTCCTGGCAGTGGGCTTGGGCCTGCCTGTGCCAAGAGACAAGGCCACTGTAGAACACCCTGACAGATGAAGGCTGCCCAAACAGCTTGCAGAGAGCAGCACCACCAATGACTACCATGGTGTGAGTGGGAACATTCACTTAGTTACAAGTGACTTAGTTACACGTCCACCAGCACGAGCTCTGCTAAAGCCCTGTTTCAGTTCACATGGCACTTCCATAGATACAACATTGCTTCAACCCAATGCTCTCACTCCCATGTGCCTTTTGTATCTCGGGAGATACCTAAATGCCATCAGCTGCTGGGAATCCACAGGACAGCATTTGCAGAGCATCCAGCCACAACATCGTGTACCTTAACTCCTCAGCGGCTGCTTCCAGGGCTTGATTCTTCTTCTCTACCAGGCTAGACATTAGGGATAGCTTCTCTCGGAGCAGGTTCAGTTCCTGCTCCTGGTGTTTCAGTCGGGTCAGGTTCTGCTCCAGTTCCACCTTGCTCTCCTCACTCAGTTCCCCTGGGATACAAGAGCTTTAGGGGTTTCTGGCTGTCTCATTGCCCAGCCCTGGGGGATCTGCAGTTCTTGGTGAAATGGATGTGTCATCTTAGACCTTGCTCTATTAAATCAATGCACAGCCAGTCCCTTTGCATGGACATAGGCCAGAGCAATCACTTGCTATGGCTGTTTCCCTTTGGATTGCAGAACAACAGCCTCCCTAAAGCACATGGTGCCCACTGAGGAGTCTCAGGCAAGGCTTAGGATAACTTAGGCTCAAAAAAGCCTGCCAGTAGCATTTTGAGAAAGATACCTCAGTTTTGCTTACCCCATCTCCACCCAGTTACCTTCACTCACCATCACCACTATTGCTTAGCCAAGGACAGGGAGGAACTCACCAACCCGAAGGGGATGGACAACAGTGTTGCCTGAGGGTGGCAGCACCTATCTCCCATTATCTGCATGAGTCCACCTTGTTACTGGCCAGAAGAGGGATAGGAAGGTGGAAACCACGCTTCACCCACCTCTCAGGTCTGTCAGCCTGGCTCTGGTTTCTGCAAGCTCTTTGGTGAGCCCAGTGATGACAGCCTCCTTGGAGAGCAGTGTGTTCTGTGCCATGACCAGCTCCTCCCTTAACTTCCTGAGGAAGGGAATCACAGACAAATAAGAGCTCAAGACAAGCTGCAGTCATCCCCCTCAGCTCTCCTAAGCTCTCCTGGGGGTATCTGTTCTGAACAAGGCACCACCAGCAAGCACTGCTTACCGCAGACAGCTGTGAGACTCTGCAGCAGGACAAACCTCCAGCCAAGCCACCGGTGGTGCCTGGCAAGTGTCATCCCAAAATCCTGTAGGACACAACATGCCAGTTACCTCTTCATAACACACACATTTGGCCTGCCTTGCTTCTTATATACACATCTTTTCCTTCATGGGAAGAAGCAAAAGGGAGTCAGAGGAACAGTGGTGGTTCTAACAGTGCTTAGACAGTTCCTCACATCCTTCCTTGGTCAGCATCTCTTCTGTGTGGGTGCAGACGAAAATCTCCTTACTTTAGAGGGCAAAGAACCCTTCTCCAAGTGAGAAAGCCTTGTCTGTGACCACAGCATGCTATTGACAGTCCCCAAAGCCACAGACAGCAACCCCCTGTGAAACAGCTTCTTCAGGGACTTCACTGAGCTCGCTCTGCCATAGGCAAACGTCAGATCAATATCACACAGAATGCTTTCCATAGCAGCAAATGTACTGCTCCCTGTCTATCAGTTTCACATTAACCAAGGTTCCCAGTGCAGATGCTGCAGCTACCTTTCATTTTCTCCACAAGTGCTGTGTGTTCCTTCTCCAGTGTCTTCTGCTGCTCCTTGGCCTCCAGCAGCCTCTCCTCTAAAGCCACAATTGTCAGTGCATGCTGCTTACTCTGCTCCTTGTATTCCTCTAATTCTCCCTGCAGTTTCTGTCTCTGTAACTCATTCTCCTCCTGAAGGGTCCTGAGCTGTTTGTCTTGTGCCAGCACCCGCTGCTGTAACACCATCTAGGAAACAAGGATGAGTGATGCCAGTTGGAAGTGCATGCTTTCCTTTGGGATCATGATCTGCACCATCTCTCCTGGCTAGTGGTCAGAAAGTCAGAGGGAAGGGAAGGATATCAGAGAGGGGGGAGGTTGCAGTGCCCTGCAACCAGGGACCAGAGAAGCCTTCTTCACTGAAAGCACATCCAGCCAAGTTCTCTGCCTGCACACAGGGTGTTGGACCTACCTCTCGCACTGTGGTTTCCTCCAGCTTCTGCACAGCTTCTTGCAGCTTGCAGTCAGCAGCCTCCTGCTCCTTTGACTTTCTTTCTATAGCCTACACAAGGAGATCAGCAGTAATGAAGGTACCAAGCTTGCAGGGAGCCACCTTTCTCTCTGCAGATATGTATTGAGGTGTATTTGGGGAGGGAGGGAACCCACAGTCCACTGATGGCCCAGCATGCTACAGAGCTACTACATGTAATCAGCTACATGTGCTCATTCCAAGGGTGAGCAGTTCTGCTTTACCTTCTGTGCAGGCCACTGACCTCAGCCATGTTCCTCAGGTGGCTCTCCAGGTCTTGGATCTTCTTCTGTTCTTCCTCCAGGGATTGTTTGTACTTGTTCTTCTCCTGGGTGACAGCGCTCTCCAGGAGCTGAGAATTGGCAGCCCAGTTCCAGTACAGGAAAATAACATGCACCATTAGGGAAGAGACCTTGACTCCAAGGAGGAAAGCAGCCAGGAGGGTCCCTGCTCTGGAGCAGGGACAAGTTATGGGGAAAAAGCTCAGCCGGGACACAAGGCAACGCAATGAGGAAGAGGATGAGGAAAAGCTGAAGCAGAGGTGAAGGAGGAGCCTCTTGGCTGCTCCTTTCCCACTTCTTTAGAGAACCTGACATTGGAAAACAGCAATCCCAGAGGCAACACACATAAAAGCATGTTAGAAACTGTCTTAATGACACCACAACACACTGTCCCCATTCCATTTACTTGCACTCCATTCACTACAGACAACACAATGCCTTCCTAAGCTCAAGGATCTGGATGGTGCTCCTTGCTTTCTGCCTTTTCCCAGTGCTTCCCAGTGGGTACTTTGGGCTCGTGGGACTGCATCCAGAGAACTTGAGGCTAAAGACTTCCTCTTGCTAGGCAACACTATTAAAGACATCTATTCTAGCAGTTGTTTTCCTAAGACAAACAGTGCCCCTGTACCTCCTTGCTCTCCTTGTCCTTCTCCAGCAGAAGGTGCTTGATTTTTAGCTGTAGCACTTGCTCATGTTTCGCTTCCAGCTGCTTTGTGTGCTCCTGCAGCAAAGCTGCCTGTGACTCCTGGGCCTTCTTCAATTGTGCCTACAGGGATGCAGCAGATACCGAGGTGTGAGAGCAAGCACCTTAGGAGCAGGGCAAGACATAAGCCTCCTGCTTATTCACTCACAAACAGTTCCATACAGGGATACACAGTCCATCCTTGGCCTGTTAGGGTTACCAACACGCTGACATTTGGCTCCATCTTCACCCTTCCCCTGCATTTACTGCAGACCCAGAGACCTCAGATATTCAGAAATCACCCTGGTTTATGAACATGTGTCTGTACCTGTAATGTCTGATTCCTCTGGGCAGTTTCCCGACTGGTTTCCACCAGTGTCTCAAGAGCAGCCAACAGCCCTGCAAGAGTCAATGAGGTCTCACTATACAAGCTGCTCACACAGCCCATGAGTAGCTCCTGGAGCATCCTCTGAGGCCTGGGGATGTTGCTTGCCCCCTTACAAAAATCACTTTGGCCACTGCTGGCCCTCAATCCCCTCACGTGGTGGTGGAGGTCCATAGACAGCAGGGGAAGGGACCACCACTAACTTCCCACATAGTCATTCCCTGTGCTCACTGGGATATCCAGGAAACACACTGGACCTGGGTTTCCCTCCCAGGCTAGGGCAGTGGATGTGCTGGTGTCAGAGACACTCATGGGCAGCAGTTGTGCCTTGCACCCAGCAACTAGTCTGGAGCCCCTCATAGTCCCTTGCTCTGGGATTCAGGCTCAGAGACCCCTTGGAAAGGCTCCTGGGGCCAGCTGAGGGTTTCCCTGATGCACTTATGGAGCCGCAGCACATTCTCACCCCTGGAGATGGCTGCTATTGCCAAGACATGGCTGGAAGGCAGCTTGCACAGAGCCCAGATGCCTGTTCCCAGCCAGAGACTTGTGTTCCTGTCACCCACCCTACTGTGTCACCTCATCTTCTCTATGCCTGGCACTTCTGCAAGAGCCAAGCCTTGCTCACTGCTGCACAATGCTCCTGGTGCTATAATCACCACCCTGGTACCCACAGTGGGCTCACAGCTCCTCCTGCACCCTCAGCAGTGGAACAGCACCCAGCTCCACCCCACTGCCACCCAGCACATGGGGCTCTGCACCCCTGTGCAGTAGCACCGTGACAGTGATGCTACGATGGGAGTGATGCTCCCTGTCCCATGCTGCTGTCAGAGGCATCACTGCTCTGCTGTGATGCTCCACAGCACAATGTGGGGGACAGACACGATCTGTGTTGTGTGAGGGGGTGCTCAGGATTGGAACAGACTGCCCAAGGCAGTGGTAGAATCACTGTCCCTAGAAGTGTTACCATTCCCTCAGTGCCATGGAATAGTGGTGGTCTTGGCAGTGCTGGGATAAAAGTTGGACTGGATTTAAATTTCTTTCCCTCCCACAGCTGCTGAGTTTTCCATGCACCATTCACCTAACAAACTCCATGCAACTGTTCTGCCAAACCCCACAACAGAGGCAGCTCAGGAAGGGGAAGACAAAGCAATATGGAACCTCGAGACAAGGGTTCAGATCTTCACCAGCACAAGCTTTTCCCATATGCCACTAAGGCAAATCTCACTTTGATGACATAACCATGACGTCAGTAGATGGGGTTTGCCCATGCAGACATTGCACCTCACAGACAACCTCCCCCAGAGCCCCGTGGGGGTAGGTCACACCAAGCTGGGTGACAGTGCTGCAGAGGTAGGCAATAGGAGTACGCACGCTGCCTGAGCAGGCTTCTTAGTTGCTTGGCTCCAACTTGAGGGCCTGGCACCTGCAAGCCCAGCTCACACTGGACCCTCTCTCCTTTATAGAGGCTATGGAGGACATCCCACCTAGAGCAGGTTTGTTCCCAGGGGCACCAGCAGGACACAGACCTTTGTGCAGGTCCATCCCTGCGCCAGCCAGGAGCTGCTCTGCTGCCTCCAGCCAGGACAGGAGCACACGTGCCATTTCCACCGCTGCCACCCCAATGGTGGAGATGGAGGGATCCAGGCGCACCACTTCCAGGTCCTCCAGCTCCCCTCGCAGGCCGGCGCTGCTGCAGGACCTGCTCAGGTGAGCCTGGAACCAATGCACCCAGTGACGAAGCTGGATCAATGGGCTGCTGGGGCTCAGCAATGAACACAACAGCCCTGAAAAGCCCTGGGCACAGCCATGTGAACACTTCTGTAAGACACTTCATGGGGTGATAAGAGTTGGTTAATGAGGAAATTAACATGACCCAGCTTCACTGTGCTGGGCTGCACCCCCAGAGCATGAGCAGCAGGTCAGAGAGGGGATCCTGCCCCTCTACTCTGCTCTGTGAGACCTCACTTGCAGCACTGTGTGCAGTGCTGGTGTCCCCAGTGTCAGAATGAGATGGAGCTGTTGGAGCAAGTGCAGAGAAGGCCATGGTTTGGGAGGCACCTCCTACACGGAGCCAGGCTGAGAATATTGGGGCTGTTCAGCCTGGAGAGGAGAAGCTGCGTGGAGACCTCAGAGCAGCTTCTAGTGTCTAAAGGGGGCTACAAGGATGCTGGAGAGCAACTCTTCATCAGGGACTGTAGCGATAGGACAAGGGGTGATGGGTTCAGACTGAGACAGGGCAAGTTCAGGTTGGAGATAAGGCAGAAGCTCTTCCCTGTGAGGGTGCTGAGGCGCTGGCCCAGGGTGTCCAGAGAAGCTGTGGCTGCCCCATCCCTGGCAGTGTTGAAGGCCAGGTTGGACACAGGGGCTTGGAGCAAGCTGCTCCAGTGGAAGGGGTCCCTGCCTGTGGCAACGAGTTGGAGGTGGATGAGNTGGCAGTGTTGAAGACCAGGTTGGACACAGGGGCTTGGAGCAAGCTGCTCCAGTGGAAGGGGTCCCTGCCTGTGGCAACGAGTTGGAGGTGGATGAGCTTAAGATCCCTTCAAAACCATTCTATTCTATCCTTGGTGGGAATGACTCCCAGCAGGCACAGGAGCAGAAACCTCATGTTGCTTTCCAACTCACACTTTTGGGGCTTCATTCTCATGGATATGGGTTGCTGCACACTGACTGGTGCCCAGACACATCCTCCCTTTTGTCTGACCTAGACTCAGGCCAAGAAAACTGCCCTGTGTTGCTCATCTCCTGCCAGTTGATCACCAAGACTGAACAGGCTGACCTGGAGCTCCTGCAGGGACTTCTTGAACACCTCAGCATTTGCAGACACTTCCTTTTCCCTTGCAAGCCTGGAGCTTATTTCCTCTTGCAGACACTTCTCTCTCTCACGACTTTGTTGGTTCTCATCATAGACCTGTCTGACCTTCTCTATCACCTGGCAAAGCAGAAGGAAGAGGAGAACAAGGCAGTGTATTAACCCCCTTTCCACCTAAGGGACCACAGATTATCCCAGCGAGCAGCAATTGGGGCTTGCTGCACACTCTTATCCATGTCAGACCCCTGATAGAGCACACTGACCCCATCCAAGCTGGGAGCACAAAAAGGATCCTATCTCCTTCATATCACAGAGCAGTGTCATTAACCTGGGATAGCTGTGGAACAGCCTATGACCTGGAGAGGCTTGGACACTACTAGTACACATAACAGGCACCACGACTGTCTCAAGCCATGCCAAGCTTTCAAGTCACCATCTCCATGCACTGGCATCCAAACTCACCTGCTGCTCTGTGATGGCTTTCCCTGTTGCTGCTGGAGAACAGGCTTGCATCACTTGGGTCTTGAAGGACTCCAGCTACAGCACAGATCAACACAGGGGAACAGAAATCACTGAGCACTTCTCTCTGCTGGTCTACCCACCCAACCCATCAATACCAAGGATGTCCCGGTGCCTGCCATCTCCAACATGAGGCCACATGCAGGCTCCTGCCCTCCTCCAGACATCTCTTGATAATGTCCTGAATGTCTCCTGCTGCCCTTCTACCACTGTGGGAGGATTCCCATGGCAGAAGACTGGTGCACACTGCACAGGACAGACTGCCTGTGCCAGGTGGATACTCCATCCCACTTTCCAGCAGGGATTTCCCATGGCTGACACTTATTTCCTCCTCTGAAACAGCCAGGGCAGGCAGGGGATGCCACCCCCAGCCTCTCTGCAGGAGATGACAACAACCATTCCCACCAGCTTAGTGCTTTATGCATTATGTATTATGCTTTATGCATTATGCTTTATGCATTGCAGCTGGTGCTTCCATAGCCATCCATCCCTGGGCTAACCCACATGGCAGACCCAAAAGCCTCCATCAGCCCATGGGCTCTGCTCTGCACAAACCCCAGGGTTATTTTCCACATGTGTGATCAAATTCCTCAGAGCTTTTTGGGCCTCCCATGGAGTGTGATTCCTAACAGATTCCAGCTAACAGGACTCCATGGTGGGGAGGTGGCACCTCCTGCTTGCATGAAGCACGGCTTTATCCTGGCGATGTAGCAGAATGTTACTCTGCAAAGGGTTGTCTCTGCAGAGGCACAGAGGAGGGTTTGCATAGGTCCTCGACAGGAGAACTATGCTTACACAGAGTGTAGTGCATTTCTGTATCCTATTACAGCTTCTACACAAATCCTGTGGATAAGCCTGCTGCACTGCATCTGACCACAAGCTAAGCCCCATGCCAGGGTTTGATGCTCAGGACTCTATACCTTTGCCTGTACTGGAGCACTATGACCTTCTCTATTTGTAACCCCATGGTTTTGCTGCTGCTGCTCCCGTCCCTACTCCCATCCCTACCTGCTGCCTGGCTTGTGCCAGGTCGGCTCGGAGCAGGCGCTCCCTGCGCCCCATCTCCTGCAGCTGCAGAGCTTGTCTGGCTCCGGCTTCCCTCAGCTCCTCCTCAGCCTGCAACAACGAGAGCATTTGCACATCAAAGCAGTACCTTGGAATGGCATCCTGAGGACTCCTGCCCCAGCTGCACACTGCTCACATCAGCTGGCTCCAAGCATGGTTTTGCAATACAAGGGGAGCAGCAGCAACCCTTTTGCAGGGGGTGGGTTTGTGGCATCAGACCCTTAGAGCCACTTTTTCTCTTTGGACATCATCCATCCTCAATTTTCTATCCTATGGTCTGCTACCCGAGCTAGCATCTCCCAGTGTGGTCTGTGGAAGAGATCTGAACACTTGGATCCACTCTCCATACATCCTGCACTCCCAGGGCTTGCTGCTATCCCACATGACACGTGTGCTCCACCACACACCTCACATCCAGGCTGTTACCTTGGCTTTCTCAGCCAGCTGGCTTTGGATGTTCTCCTGCTCAATGCAGTACTTCTGGATTTCCCCCTGCAGCCTCTCCAGGTCATGTTCCAGCTCCTTGATATGCTGCAAGAGTCCCATGACAGTGAGGGTCTCACCAGAGAGGCTGGGCATTACCTCTTGGGAGGACTTGTACCAGTAAGCCATACATTTTCCCCATCTATCCCATTTTGTGTGGTCTGGAATTTCCTTCTTGCCTATATTTACTTTGGTTCAGTCGACTTTCCAGTGGAATTCCACCCTTCTTTCTGACTGCGCCCACCTGCATTGCAATCTAGTGCTACAATTAATGCTTCCCCGGTTCATTATGCACTTTAATTTACAGGAACCAGATTCAAAATACCTCCCTTAAAATGCCCAGTTAATTATTCCCTGGATGATGCTTTCCTGCAGCAATCCCATGTGCTCCATCACTCCAAATGAATTCAGACTCACATTCCGGCACTCCATAACTTCCTGCTCTCTGAGTTCCTGTTTCATTTCCTCTCGGATTCTAGAGCACTGGAATGAATGGCAACACAGGAGAACACCATTAGGGCAGGCAGATACTGCAGCAAATGTCAACAGATACTTGAGTGCTAAAGCCAAGCTCTGAACTTAGATCTTAATGGAATGGTCAAGTGCCCCATCAAGCCACCAGAGCACAAGAGTATCCATGCCTGGAGCAGCCTATATGAAATCATCACCATTAAAGCATCACTTGGCTGAGAGGAGGAGAAACATCTGCAAGGCACAGCTGACAGGGAGAAATTCCTCTAGCCCTAGAAGTGGTAGAACAGGGATAGGGGGAAGAATGCAGGAAAACAAATGCTACCTCAGAACATCCACAGCTGACCATGACATTAACAGACATTTCCAGGCTGAGCACTACGTCAGAATATGCTTGGCACCTCGGCATTCAGGGAATCTGTGTTCTGTTCTGCCTGCCCGGAGCACCCTCTCCTGCAAGCCTGTGTGTGCAGCTCCTGTCTCACTCTGGATCTTCCCGCATCCACAGCAGGAGAAAATGCAGAGGGATGTTCTGGGATACACTCCCTGTCTCAGCACAAGCAGCCTGAGCCACCAGAGCAGGATGCTTATCTGGGAGACCTGGTCCCACTCCTGCACATAGCAGCTCGAGTGCTTAAAGGACCATAGAATGGTTTTGGTTGGAAGGGACCTTAAAACTCCTCCAGCTCCAACCCCTGCCACAGGCAGGGACCCCTTCCACTGGAGCAGCTTGCTCCAAGCCCCTGTGTCAAACCTGGCCTTCAACACTGCCAGCGATGGGGCAGCCACAGCTTCTCTGGGCACCCTGGGCCAGTGCCTCAGCAGCCTCACAGGGAAAGAAGAGCTTCTGCCTAAGAGCTCATCTCAGTTTCCCCTCAGGCAGGTTCAAGCCATTCCCCTTGGCCTGGCCCTATAGGCCCTTGTCCCGGCCTTATAGGCCCTTGTCCCAAGCCTCTCTCCAGGTTTCCTGCAGCCCCTTTAGGTTTTATGTCCAAATAAATTGAGGATATCACACTCTAACCACAATGCACTCAGGGTGACTGAGCTTGCACAGAGATCTAGGACCCAGACAACTCATCCTGCTGGCAGCAACTTATCTGCTTCAAAGGTGATGGCAGTGTTCAAGGCCAGGTTGGATGAAGCCTTGGGTGGCACGGTTTAGTGTGAGGTGTCCCTGCTTATGGCAGGAGGGTTGGAACTTGATGATTTTAAGGTCCTTTCCAACCCTAACTGTTCTATGATTCTATGACCTTACATTTGACTATGAGCTGCCTAAGCAGAGTGTGGCCAGTCCATGGACCCAGTAATATCAACCTATGGTCATGTCAAGCTCATGTGACATGAAAACAGCATATTATCCCCTTGCCACCAGTAAAAGGGCTGCCCCTCAACAAAGCAGGGCACATCATTCATCTTCAGATCACTGCTGTACACTCATTATGCAGATGCTGCAGCTCTGCCAGCTGAGGAGGGAGCTGCAAACACAGAGAAACAACCTGCTGTGTTTAAAGGGGGAAAACAGGCTGGGCCACAGGGAGCCACATGAAGGGGTTTCCATGGCTCCTCAGGAGGATCTTGGCACAAGAACTTCAGGAGTACAAATGGCTACTGTGCTCACAGGAATCCAGGGCACACAGCACCTGAATGCAGAACAAGGAGAGGGATTCAGCTGGGGAAGGTGTCACTCCTCTGTGTCCCCATCACAGCAAGGCCACACCTTCCATGTGCACACAGCCAGGACCCTTAGGTTACAATTGCCCTAATAAATATCCATGCAAAACCAGCTGCTACAATAGGGAGAAGTGTGACCCTTCCCAGCTTTCCCATGTTAACCCCTATATGAGTCATGCTGTCCACCTTGGCAGAAAGCACTGCCAGCTGATTGTCCTTTGCTCTGGTCTCCTTCTTCACTTTCTCAACCTCTTGCTGGAGTTGCTGGATTTTCTGCTCCTTCCCGGCAATCTCTCTTTGCAGGCTGGTCACTAGGCCTGGGAGAACATAGATCATAGGTTACCCAAGAGCATCCCTGCCAAAACCCCTGAGCATCCATCCTCCCTCCTCAACAACCATCCACATTGGGAAGCGGGTCCAGCTTTTGGCATCCTGTGTTGGACACTGCTTGGTGACTAGCTAACTGGTCAGTTAGTCAAGAGTCACTAACAAGTTGCTAACATCGCTAACAAGTTCCTTGGGGCCTCACAGCATATACTCCCAGAGGGATGCACATCTCCTAGGGATCCGTGTTTGCTGCTTGGCTATGTCAGATCCATGTCTCTGACGCCTCCTCCCTGCCAAGAGCCCATACTGCTCCATTATCTCTGCCAGTGCAACCAGCCAGAATACTTTTGATTCTAACCTGAATACATTACAAAAGCCAATGCTTTGTGCACCAACTGCATTCCTTGTGCCTGATAAAGACAGGGATAGAAGCCATTGGGAAAGACTTCTGGTTTGGGGTGGCCTTTGCAGCCACATGCCGACCCACAACAGGTTGGGGATCAGGTCTCCCCACCAGTGTGCATGGCAGCCCTTGAATAGCATCACTTTCAGCCTCCCCTGATCACCACATGAAGCGTTTTTCCCCTACCAGGGTGCTTGGTCCCATCACTCCCTGCCTATGATCCCCACACTGTCCTTTGCTCCAGGGCACTTGTCACATCAGACACCATCCACAACTCCCACCGAGCTTCAGGACACAGAAACCAAGTCAGAAGACTTCTGTGGGTCACTATAAATCATTTGCCAGTGCTCATTCATTATCAGGAGCCAGTCCCAATGAGCCCCAAGGACACTATACCTGTAGTCAAAGCATGGTCCCGCTTCAACTTCTCGCTTTCTTTCCGCAGCCTCCCAATCTCCAGGTCTCTTTCATGGAGGGAATGGCCAAAAACCTGGCTTGAACCCTTCTCCAGGTTGTTGATCTGCAAAACACAGATTTGCCCATGTTCCTTGGCAGGCCATTTCCTACCTGTTATCCAGGCTTCCAGGTCTGACAGGTTACTCTTCAGCATCTCTGAGTAACTCTCAGCAGTCACTGCTTCAGATAGGGTCACTTTAGATTGAGTCCAGAGAAAGGGAAGCTGCTGGGAAGACAGGCACCACACAGCATCTCACCTCAGTGCAGCCACAGCAGAGATGCCAACAGCAACCCAGAATTCCATCACCTTTTCTCTGCCAGGAACCTGCTTTCAGCAAAAGCTCCTCTTCACAACAGGGTATTGCTCAGTACCTGTTCCCTCAAGGCTCTGATCAGCTCTGCTTTGGCTTCCAGCTCTTGGTCAAAGGCAAGCAGTTTCTGGGTCAGCTCCATCTCGTTCCTTGCCACCACCTGAGCCAAGGTCTTTGCCATCGCTGCAATCTCCTCCTGCAGACCTCTTATTGCTGCATCTTTCTGCTTCGATTCTGTTTCCAAACCAGAGAGGGGACCCATCTCCTCCTTCTCACCCTGTGGGGAGATTAAGGGTGCCATCTGCCAGCCTGGAGCTACCACAACACCAGCGGGGACCAACTCCTGGCCACCAATCACATGGGACCTGCTCGCCCTGGCTGTGTCCCCATCCTCTATCCATACATCAATCCCCATCCAGGAGAGCAGACTCTGCAGGGACTCGTGGTTGGACACACAACAATCAGGCAAGGTTCTGCCAAGGGCCAGGACAGGGTCAGCATCCCTCACACCTTCCCCAGCGTCACCTTCACCTCCTTTTCTGTATCCTGAGCTCCCAGGGAAGGGGCTCCCCCCACGCCGCTCACACCATCACTCAAGATGCTGGCTGAGACTGGAAAAGAGCAAATGTGATGGCAACAAACATCAGCATGAGCAGGCAGAAGTAATGCTCCTTGCAGCATCACTCTCACTAGTCTCAAAACTACTGTAAGGCAGTGACTAGTTTATACTTTTGGATCACAACCAGCAAAGAAACCAACTACTTGGCACTAAAAAGACAATTAGAATGCAAACAGTCTGCACAACAGCAAGGCATAATACACCTCTGGGAACCAAAAATGCCTCAAAGGCAGCAGCTTAATTTCTATACCTTCACTGCAGGTTCAAATTCTGGCTGTGTACACACTGCACAGTGCTCTGGGACACCAGTGGTACTTCAACATATCATAATTGACTTTGTATCCATAGAATCCCAGACTGGTTTGTGCTGGAAAGGACCTTAAGGCTCATCCATCTCCAACCCGTTCCCACAGGCAGGGACCCTTCCACTGGAGCAGTTTGCTCCAAGCCCCTGTGTCCAACCTGGCCTTCAACACTGCCAGGGATGGGGCAGCCACAGCTTCTCTGGGCACCCTGGGCCAGCGCCTCAGCACCCTCACAGGGAAAGAAGAGCTTCTGCCTAAGAGCTCATCTCAGTCTCCTCTCGGGCAGGTTCAAGCCATTCCCCTTGGCCTGTCCCTACAGGCCCTTGTCCCAAGCCCCTCTCCAGGTTTCTATCAGATTTCTTGTATTACTTATGACTCTTCAAAAGACTCAGCCCTAAACCAGGAAAACCACTGGATTCTGTATGAAGCCATAACAAACTCCATGTGCAGCAAAAGCCTTGTTCTCCAGCTGCACTCTTCCCTCAGTCTCTGCCTCTGCTCCTTCACCATTTCATGCTTGATTTTCAGAAGCATATCAACTACAGACCTAGTTTAAAGCTCCAGCACTCAAGACAGCCAGAAACCGTGCTTCAAAGTAGACAAAAACACCACTTTCAATCAGGAGACGGAAATAGGTGCATGAATCATCAGTGCAGAGAGAGTTAGTCATCACACATGAGGAAAAAGAAAGAGGAAAAGTCCCTCTCAGCTGCAGGGGCAATGGCATTCCCCTTTGCATGTCACAGCTCGTTGCTTTACCAACCCAAATGCCACCGAGCACCACATCAGGGATCTCCACTGGACAAGGACTCAAAGCCGGTAGCTGACAATGCTCAGATCACGACTGTCACCACTCACATCAACTCCACTCAACATTAAGCTGCTCAGAGAGGACATCAGGCTATAAACCACCATGGAAGTACCTGGCCTCACTGCTGAGGTCCTGCTGAAAGCATCCAGCGAGACGGTGGTGACTATGCTCCGAGCCCGGGCACTCCTGGGTCGCTTCCACAGCAGTGGATGGGACACATGGCCAGTAGCTCCGGGAGCCCATCTGCCTGGAGAGCCAGGGGGATGCTGCCACTGCAGCAAGGGGAGCTGTGCAGGACACGCAGGAGTTGAGGGTTTGGGCTCTGCAACCACCTGGACCTGCCCACTCCACCCTGTGCGATGCTTCATGGGGAGATCAGACACCTACAGTGGAAAAAGGCAGTGTTATCAGCACGTTATTAGCCCTAAACCCAGGCATAGATCTGAGGTGAAGCAGAATTTTAGTCCTTTCCGATTTCCATTCCCCAAGGGTCACATTTATCTCAAGAGGCCCAAATGCTTTGCTGGAACACAACTGAAATACTGGGCTTTACTACTTTTGGAGCTCTTCCCTTCCTCTCTTGATCTGACAACCATAATTGTCCACATCATTTGCAGAACCTGGAAGCCCTCATTCCACACCTCTCCTGGCTCACAGCTCCTACCCTGCCATTTCTCCCATTTTCTATGCTGATCTAAAGCTTCTCATGGCATTCCTACCTTGCCATTGCATTTATCAGCCCTTACACAGGGCCTAGCATTGCTGCTATTTGCTGTGCTCCTTTGGAGCAGTTTCCTTCATCGAGGTCTCGTACATTGCTTAAATGTAGCCTTCAATTACAAAGGCTGAACAGGGCCTTGGACCTGGCCTGGCCTGGGGGCAGAATTCCATCACCCAGCTCTTCTCTCACTACTCCAGCACCTGCAATGGCCCTGTGCAATGCTCCAGGGTACCGCAGGGATGTGACTCCTCTCTGGGTGTTGCTCATTTTTACAACATGTTCCTCTCACACTGCTGAAAATGAGAGCGACCTCCCTGTGTCAGTACCACAAACACTCCACAGGGTGCAGTGCTGAGGTGATGTACTCTGCAGTCAGCAGCGTCAGGCTTCAAAGCTATTCCACCAGAAGATCACAAAGCCCAGAGCAATGCAGAAGTACCCCCAGGGCTTCCTCTGTCTTCAAAACTACTGGTTTGTGTGCATCCTACACATAGGCTGTCAGAGATAAAAGTGCTCCCTCCTCCAGCACAAACCAGTTCTACCCAACCAGCACTGACACTCCACTGCCCTGGCTTCATCCTGCAGCTGAGCGTCTTCTACAGTTCCCTTGGCCAGCTTTGGGGGCAGGGGGTCTGTTTGCTGTGCTGGGATTCTTGCTGAGACCTCCAAAGCTGCATATCTGGATGTACAGGCTCCAAGTGAGTTTTCTATGCTGGGAAATCAGGCTCCATGACTCCTCACTACCAGGCACATTACACATGGATATTCTTAGGCTCTTATTATCTATCTTCATGGCTTCTTCAAGAGCCCAGATAATAAAACCAACACTGGAACTCACCAATCCTTAACTGTTTCATAACCCAAAGGCTCAACAACCTCCACAGACAGTTATTTTCCTGGAGACTGGAAATTGCCACTGCATTCGACTAAGTTCTTTCCCAGCTGAGAGCTGCTTTGCAATCTCTTGCAGGCCAAAGTCGCTGTGATGCCTTGGTCCTGCTGCACAGACCATGATAGCTCCAGTTATACACACTGCTGCCAAGCAAAGCATCCATCAGGGCCGGACCTTTTCACCTCCTCTAAAGGTTTGATCTGAAACTCATCTTCTCTGTCAGTAAGCAGCTTTGGAGGAGACATAAAATGCAAATGGAGGGGAGGGGAAGACGTTTTCCAGACCTACACTTGCTCATGTCCAGCTTCCAGCTGGGAATCCTCTCCCTTTTCCCTAATAAACTGCCCCAGTTCCTTCAGCAGAGGGAGCTCAAGCTTTTCATTCTTCCCCTTCAATCTTTTTCCAAGGATCAGGGAATCATAGAATGGTTTGTGTTGGAAAGGACCTTAAAGCTCATCCAGTTCCAACCCCTGCCACGGGCAGGGACCCCTTCCACTGGAGCAGCTTGCTCCAAGCCCCTGTGTCCAACCTGGCCTTGAACACTGCCAGGGATGGGGCAGCCACAACTTCTTTGGGCACCCTGTGCCAGCGCCTCAGCACCCTCACAGGGAAGAGCTTCTGCCTTATCTCCAACCTGAACTTGCCCTGGTTCAGTTTGAACCCATCACCTCTTGTCCTGTCGCTACAGCTCCTGATAAACCAGACGAGCCTGGGAGCCTGCTCCCTGCGCAGCAGCTCCCATCCTTACCTGGGCAGCCCCATCCACCACCAGCTTAAAGGCTGCTCCCCCCTTGCCAAAGCGCAAGACATCGCCCGGGCTCACTCTGACAGCTGCATTTTGGACCTGGCAGCCGTTGACGAAGGTGCCATGGGGGGAGTTGAGGTCCTGAAGGCAGAAACTGTTGTCCGAGGCAGTGAATTTGAGGGCTGCATGATACTGGGCTACACCTGCAGACTGGCAACCAAGAGAAACCCAATGGAATGCAGCTCTGCTCTGGTTACTGGTTTGCAATGTCCCCTCTTGCTGGACATCCAGCATAAGCAGGCTAGGAGCCCTTAGACTTTGCACTGATGACCACAGTGCAGAGAATCATAGAATGGTTTGGGTTGGAAAGGACTTTAAATCATCCAGTTCCAACCCCTGCCATAGGCATCCCGCTCCCTGCTTCCAAACCACCACTCATTTACACCACTCAGCTTCCCTGCCCCTACCTGCAGGACGATGTCAGATCCTTCGTGCCGGCCAATGGTCGTGGTGTGTGGTTTCAGCTGAAAACACCCCTCTGAGCTCCTTAGGAAGGCTCTCATTATCCAGCTCCTTCACCTTGTATTAAAAACAACAACTCCTCCTTCAGCAATCCCCATCCAACACACACAGCTGAGCACAGAACTTCTTGACCAAGTTACACCCTAGAAATCACACCAAATTAGCCCAAAGGCAGCCCTGCTCCGAGCTGGCCAGAGCCTCGCAGTAGCCTTGGAAACCTCGGCCGTGCTGGAGCTGCTGCTTCCTGGGTGTGTTTTCTCTTTGTTTTGGTTGAGGAGTTTTTTTCCTCCTCCTTTTCCCAAGCAACTGAGCCAGCAGCACAACACAGCCCTGCACCAGCATTCCCGGCCAGCCTGTGGCACACATGGGAATGTCCCCATGCATCACACAGCTCCCAGGGGGTGCACAGCCTAACAGGACATTGTTATTCCTCCTCCCTGGTTTAATTTATTAGTTACTGACTGCCAGGTTGGACACAGGGGCTTGGAGTAAACTGCTGTAGTGGAAGGTGTCCCTGCCCGTGGCAGGGGCTTGGAACTGGATGAGCTTTAAGGTCCTTCCAACCTAAACAGGTCTATGGCTCTTGTGCATGCATACACAAGCAGGTCTCGGAATAAAGGGGAGCTGCACACGAAACATATGCAGAACAGGTAAGTAAGAATCCTGTAAGATTTTACCATGCTTCATTTTGAGGCAGAAGCAGCAGGTTTTACACAGGAGAACTCTGCAAACTGTACTCGAGCACACGCCTCAATGTTGGCTTCCACATTTTCATCCCTTAATCTCCTTCCAAGTGTTTTGCCTTCAATAGAGCAGCTGAGGTTTTCCAGCCCCAATCCAGCTGCAGCATAACACTATGTGTTTCCTCAGTTGCATTAATACCAGGTCTGCCCATCTTGTGGGTTGATGTGGAAAACAAGTTACCTTCCAGAGATACTGATCCAAGACCTACAAGCAACCTTATACACCACATGGGGAAGCACATCCATTTCTCACCTACCAGCATGGATCTTTGGGAGCACTCACACTTCTCAGCATCCTACATCTCCCCCTGCTTTCCAAATGCCATCAAAGGACAAGTATGCAAGAGGCAGGAGATGTTCATTAGCCATTTGGGCATTTTTGGCATAATGACTGCATTAGTCACAGCCTGTTTCACTGCAGTCACTGCACTTCACACCAGTTTTCCAGCTCTTTTCCTCCACGAGACATTGGGAAAGATGCTGCTTGTGCCAGACAGTTTCATTCAACAGGACTTTCTGGAAAAGAAGCTTGGTGAAACCAATGACTCAGACAAGAAGCTTCATTTTATTAACCCAGATTTCCCAAGAGAACTGTTAGGGTTGCACTTCTTCATGAGGGAGAGAGGACCTCATGCCTTGCCTCCCACCAGAGACAGGCTCTTAGGGGCACACGTGCCTACGAGACAACTTCCAAGGACCTGCTCTACCTTTGCAACCTTTCAACAAGAGCAGGATGGGAATCCCCCAGACCTCAAATCCCAGACTGCTTTGAGTTGGAAGGGACCTTAAAGCTCACCCAGTTCCAACCCCCTGCCATGGGCAGGCACATTCTTCCACTGCCTCAATCCAGGTTACATTCAGCTACTGGTTTCCTTCCCTTTAGTAAGGAAGCCCCTTGGTCAACAATGTTATTGTGCCCATCTGAGATAATGCCTTGGGGCAGAGGAAAGTGCAATTCCTGCCACATGACAACAGAAATGAAAAGATGCAATGTGAAACAACAGCTAATGAGAGAAATTGCTAGATGGGTTTGGGCCAGCATTTCCCCTTTATCTTTGTTCTGGTCAACCATACTGCCAAGTCAAGCTCTGCTGTACATAACTACATCAACATTTGCATCACCCAGCAAAGACATGGTACCAGCAGCAAGAGGCAGAGGGCAGATTGGCTACACCAACACCAGCTAAACATCCTTGGGAGATCCTGCTTTCCACCCACACCACCAACACTCAGACCATATGAGGGAGCCCTTGGCTGAACATGATGACTTTGTCATAGATCGCTTTGCTGGAAGCCTGGGATGCAGCACATGGCTGGGATACCCATGGAGCAGGATCCACTCTGAAACTCTGTAGACCACTTGCAAAGCTTGGAGAGGGCCACAGCCATGCATGAGAGTGTAACACACACAAACACAAGGTACAAAGTGTTTATTTAGAGCAGGTCTGCTCAGGATGCTCAGCAGTCATTGCACCCTGCAATGCACCTCCTGGCAGCCGCACGCCAGCTCCCAACCCCCTGGATCCATCCTCCAAACACCCCTTTGAATCAGAACACAAAATACAACAGAGAAAACAAGACAGGCAAGAAATCCATCCCCTCCCGAGGAGTACAGGGCCTGTTTCTGAGCTCCCACCAACAAGCACAGACCTTGGCAGGAGTTTGGGCTGGCTCTGGGCCACCATCCCAGCCCCAGACTGGAGGAAGCTGCAGTGAACTCTGGTAACCACATGGTTAACCTTACTCAGATAGAAAAGACACCAAAAATAAGAAAAAAAAGAACATTTGCCTTTCCCACTTGGAAAATCCTTGTTCAGTATCAGTTTGGTGACTTGGAAACGTCTTGCTGGGTGTAAGGAGAAAAGGAGGTGAAAAGGTACCTCATAGAATAGAATCATAGGATGGTTTGGGTTGCAGGGACCTTCAAAGCTCATCCAGTCCAACCCCCTGCAATGAGCAGGGACATATTCATTTAGATCAGGTTGCCCAGAACCACATCCAGGCTGGCCTGGAATGTCTCCAGGGAGGGGGCATCCAGCACCTTTCTGGGCAACCTGTGCCAGTGCTTCACCACCCGCAGTGTAAGGGATTTCTTCCTCACATCCAGCCTGAATCTCCCTCTTCTAATTTAAACCCATCACCCCTAATCCTGTCACAACACACCCTGCTAAAAAGCCTCTCCTCATGTTTCTTACAGGCCCCTTTTAAGAACTAAAAAGCTGCAATGAAGTCTCCTGGAGTCTTCTCCAGCTGAACAATCCCAACTCTCTCAGCCACTCCTCACAGCAGAGGTGCTCCAGCCCTCGGATCATTTCTGTGGTCTCCTCTAGACCCTCTCCAACAGGTCCATGTCTTTCCTGTATTGAGGAATCCAGAGTGGCCACTTTTGGCACTCGCAGCCTTCATTTACTTCATAGCAGCAGACTCACTGGCATCCAGGTCTCTTTCCCCATAGTCTTCCATAACGAGGGAAAACTCACCATGTCCTCACACTGCAGCATTATGCACCTATTGCATTCTCCACAATGCAGCTTCCAGGAAGCCCTGGCCACTTCTGCACCCACAGACCAAGCCCCTCTTAATGTGGTTGTTTTAAAACCCCCCAAACCCCCAAAATCCCAGCTGCATCACAGGTTCCCGCTTTTTGGGGGAGGGTTTAAGTCATCTGCTGGCTCCCTGGCACCTTCTCTTGGATGTCCTCATACTTGGGTGGGGGGGTGAGTGGCTCTATTGTGATAGGGGCAGTGCTGTTCCCCTGTGCCAGGTTTAACCTGATGTCCTTCAGATGCAGCTTCTCTGACTTGATCCTGCGCACCTTGAGCGGCTTCAGGCGCTTGCTGAGGCGGGAGCTGTGCCGCCCAGGCGGCTGCTCCGGGCCTGGCTCTGTGCTCGCGGCGCTGGGAGCCCCGGTGCTGTCATCCAGCCCCGTCAGTGACTCGTAGGAGGGAAGGGAGACGCTGATCCTGGTGCTCCTGTCCAAGTCTCTGGGCTCAGAGTAGCCCGCGTTCATCACCTCCTCATAGCTGGGGACATAGTACTGGGAAGATGTGTCGTCGTCCTCTTCTTGGCTAGATGGGAACAAATTATGCTGTCAGCAGCACATCAGCTTTGTGTGGAGATGATTTGGAGAGGAGAGGATAAAATCCCCTCTGCACACCCTTAAATTGTTTTCTTGTCTATGTTATATAGAATCCCAGCCTGGTTTGTGTTACAAGGGACCTTAAAGCTCATCCAGTCCAGCCCTCGCAGCATCTCCGTGGCCTCCTCTGGATGAGTTTCTTTTTGTTTGACAGAACAGATCACAACCCCACCTACATTCAGACAGGTTTTTATTTCCTTGTGACATACATCAATATTTGGTCATCACTTCCTCTGCCCTTAAAACCTCTTTTTCTATTGCACAACAGTGATTTCTGCCCCCAGCAGAACACTGATTTCTCTACTCCCCTTCTCAAAAATCAGTCAAACTGCATTTGAAAGGGACATCACCCTCTGTCTTTCCCATTCCAATGCCTTTTGAGCTAGATAGTTACATTTTCTACATACAAATTCAGCTCTGCAAGACTTTAACCCCTATGCCAAAAGTACCTTCACATAGCCTGCACAGATAGGTATGTCTTTTGCAGCCTGAAGTTACTTTTACAATCCAATCGGGATATCCAGTTTTCCGGGGGTTTTTCTTATCTGCATGAGATGAATACTCTGCAGTCACAGATTTGGGGAATGCTTTCCCCCAAAGCATTCCCTGTGCAGCAGCCATCATCTCCTCCTGTCTCCTTACACCCAGTGTTGTCCCATTGCCCTCCTGCTTCTCTCTGCTTGGCCACAGCTTGCACCAGGGACTGTGCTGATTCCCTGCATGGCTGAGATGGATGGGGACTTCTGCATCTGTGTTTGCTCAGCCTGTGCCTGCTGCAGCAGCCTTTGCTCTACTCATTGGAGCTCCCTGAGCAAAGAGGAGAGCTCTGCAGGCTTTCACGAGGTCTAAACTCCATTCCCAGCCATAGCTGAAAGGCTCCTTGGCACCTCTGCCTGCACTGAATGATACACAACCCATTCTCCATCCATGCCCAGCTGCTCTCCACCATCATCACTGGCCCAGCTGGCCTGGCTTGCAGCACCAGGCTGCTCTCCTACGTTAACCATTAACCAGTGCCGGCAGCATTCCCCCTCAGCACAATGCCTGTGCAGTGACAAAGGCAGGAGTGGCACATCTCGGCATGGCTGGCTGGACCATGGCTCCATCCAGACCCCAGCCTCCACACGAACAACACTCCCTTTCCCCTACAGCAGCTTGTGTACAGCTGGAGTCATTCCTTCCTCATCCCCACATGTTTGAACCCCAAATCATGACACATGCTCTCTTATTGCAGCCCTCCCAGCCTTACGATCCTTGCTCCAGACCTCCTTAGGGAATAACAGCAGCCCTTGGCTTCATTCCTATGCTCAACCCCACTCCCTAAAGGCTTACCTGTCTTCCTGGTGCGAGGGCTCCACAGACACTTGGTGCTGCACACGAACAATGTCCTCGCTCTGCCTCTTCTTGTCCCGGATGTTGAGGCAGATGGACAGCAGCAGCAGCAGCACACCCGCCCCTACCAACACATACGCCACTGAGAAGGTCTTGCTCTTCAGAATGCCTCCGTTGCCACGGTCGGGCTTGCTGCTGTTCCCAGCATGGGTGGTGGGTTTGTTGTCAGGGCCAAAGCCAGGGACCAGGTTCCACACAGCCATGATGATGCCAAGGACGAGCATCCCCAGCCCTATCGCTGTCAGGGCATAGTGTGAGCCGTTGGTACGAGACTGGGCCATTGCTCTCACTGCTGCTGGGTGTCCCCACCTTACAGCATGGCTCAGGTATGGGAGGCTGCAGTCCTGCTAGCAGGTATGTGGTCCCGTCCCCAGGCAGGCGGTGAGCTCTGGGAAGAGATGGGAAGCAATGGTTAGCGCATGGTGTGAAGCAAAGGCTATACAGCTGTCATTGCAGTGGCTGTGATAACATTGTCTTATGCAGCTAGTGCTGAAATCTCATATGAGTGTGCCTGTGGGGAGCACATCAGGACATAGCAAGGCAGCAAGATCCTTGACTGCCATTCTCATCGTGACCCTTTGCTGCCTTCTCGGCTGTAACATCCACCAAACTTAGAAAGGAACCCAATCACTACCATGTGCTAAGAATGCAGACTGGCCATCCTTGGGAGTGTTATAACCAACCTCTTCCCAGCACCAGGAAGAATGCCACCAAAACAACTTTCCATGCTCTCAGGAGCTGCACTGTCGCAGGCAAGCAGTGGCTATCACTGCACATTAACCTGGAACAGATCTCAATCTGTACAACTCCTCCTTCAGCCCTGGTGCAGACGGAGCAGGGCTCCCTGCAGCGCTGGCTGCCTGCCCTGCACGGCGAAGAGAAAGCAAAACTGCTGCTTTCCCAGCCAGCACAGGGCAGAGCATCCTGGCAGCGAACCCTCCTGACCTCGGCTGGGGGAGGTGGAGCTCTGAGCACAATCCCTTCCCGCACCCACGGGCGAGTAACCCAGATCCCTGCAGCAAGGCTCTGCCAGAGCCTTGGACCTCCTTTGGAGCCTCCCTGTTTTACTCATGTGCATACCAGGGTTCTCTCAGTACCCCAGCACTGCCCAGGCCACTGCCAAGGCCACCCCTAACCCAGGGCACTGAGGCCTTGTCTCCATGGTGTGTGAACACTTGCAGGGCCGGTGACTGCAGCCCTGCCCCGGGCAGCCTGTTCCAATGCCTGAGCACCCTGGGGGCAAGGAATTGCTCCTCAGCTCCATCTAAACTTGGGGTCTGAACCTTCGTGCCTGTTCCCAATCTCTCTAGACTTCCTGGGGCACCTCACCCTTGGGAGAGGACAGGATTTACAATTCTACATCATCTCTGCGCCTGAAAGTTTTATGTAGATCCCTCAGCAATTAGATTAAAGCAGGAGGCCTGAGATGCAAGTCTGTGTCTCTATTGAATTAGCTCTTCTTTTGGCTCTCCAGAGCGTGTGCTTATCGCTGCTTTAGCAATAACCCTGACGTCAGTGGTCAGAGAAGGAGCTGCTGCTATCTCTGCCTCCGGTCCAGCATCCCTGGCACTGGGGGCAGCTGATCCAGATGGACACCCATCAGCGCAGTGAAAGGCTGCTCCAGCCCTGCTCCCAGCGCTTGCCTACCCAGGGCACATGGTCTTCCCTGCAGCCAGACCCACCTTCATCCCCATCCCACACATGCCTGCAGCCCTGGCAATGATTTACACATGGATCTCTGAATCATTAAACTCCACTGGTGTGGCTGCAAAGCCGGGAGCACCTCCACCTCCTCTGTGCTTTCCTGGGCTTCCTGCACCTCTTGCCAGACCCCTGCAAGCTGCCGGAGCCAAGGGGCACCTTATGACTTCTCTTGGGACATTCCCAACTATTACTTCAGCGTGGGAGGGCTTGGGATCAACCACACACCACCAACCACACCTGGAGACAGCCTGGAGGCTTTTGGCAGGGGCAGCAGCCAGGGTGGCAGCAGATAGCATCTTCCTCTCTGCGGGAGACACCAGCCCTCCACAATAACGTTCCCACTGTGGGGATGCAGAGCTCAGATGGAGTCAGCCTCAGATCATGCCCTGCATCCCGGTGCTCCTGGTGAAACTCTAACCCCATGGAGGTGACTCATGAGGAAGCAGAGAAGCCACCGCTGCCTTCAGCAGCATCCAACTCCCTGCCCTCTGCAACCTTTGGATCTCTCCCTGACACCACCTCCTGCTCCTGCTCCAGCAGCAACAGCTTTGTCATGGGCTCACGAGGAATGAGTCTGCATCCAGGGAGCGGGTGACACCCCAGTGCAGTCACAGGGAATGGGATGATCTTGCTCCAGGGCTTCCAAGGAGTCAGAGCGGTGGCTCGCAGTGTGCCACGATGGAGCAACACAGGATCAAGGAATCAACTGGGTTGGAAAAGACCTTTAAGCTCATCCAGTACAACCATTGCCCAGCACTGCCAAGGCCACCACTAAGCCATGGCACATCTACACAGTTTGGGAACACGTCCAGTGACTCCAGCACTGCCCTGGGCAGTCTGTCCCACACTTATACCCAACCTACCTTCTCATTAACTGCCTCCCCTGCTAATTGGTGACCACTCAACCTCACTCCTGCAGTGGCAGAAGCCTTGTTACACCAGCAACACAAACCCCCACGGAGGCACAGACCAACAGGTCACAGCTCGGGCTGTATTCTCCCATCTTTAGGCCTTTTTGGCTGCCCACATTCCATTGCCCCCACATCAAGGATGCTCCTGGCCAGATACAGCCCAGAGTTTCCTCTCTGCTCCAGTGGGGAGGGAAATACCCAGCACCATGCAGCTGAGCTGAAATGCCGGTTAGGCCTTTGAACAAACACCCACAGCCTGTTCTAGAGCATCTCAGCAGGGAATAGAGACCCAAAGGGACAGCCCCGTGCAGACTAACAGGGCTTTCCCATGTTTTGCTGCTTATGCTTCCTGCCAAGAGTGCACAGGAATGTGACCCACATTCACTGCTCTCGGCATTCCCGACGGACACTCTAGGAGCTGTTTCACCAGCTGGTTTTTTTCCTTAAGTTTCATTTTTAAGAACTCCTCCCAGCAACCAGCAGTGCTTTCTCAGAACACCACACAGGGTGCTTTCCCCTTCTGCCAGACTACCCAGAGGGGACCTCATGGCCCCCTGCGCTGCAGCTTCCTGCATAAAAGGGCATCATGGGAAAGCCAAGGCTTCCCGGTGCATTCCTGAGCTCAGGGTGCTGCAATGCACCCGGATAGACACACTGAGGGCTGCAGAATAACAGCGTTCAAGGCCAGGTTGGACACAGGAGCTTGAGGCAAGCTGCTCTAGTGGAAGGTGTCCTTGCCTGTGGCAGGGGTTGGAACTGGATGAGCTTTAAGGTCTTTTCCAACACAAACCACTCTGGGATTCTATGATTAGCTTGAACTTTGCCATTGAAGTATGAGACACCACCTCCCAGACTCTCTTTCTCCCCATAATTTCATCACAGCATCAGAGCAGTTCTCGCTGAAAAGGAGTAATGGGCCTGGACAGAGAGCCCTTTTAAATTTGTATTTAAGGACATTGCCATTTATTCCTGGGGATAATGATGCTGCCACAGCCACCAAAGCCACACTGGCACAGGCTGCCAGCAGGTCAGTGAGCCCTCACCAGGTCTCTCCCGCTGTGTGCAGTGTCCATGCTATTCCCAAGCTCACACAAGCAGCCAACTGCAGCCTAACGCCCTGGGGAAGGGGCTGGTAAACCAGAGCTTTGGGAGCTTTTCCTCTCTTGGGGATAGGGAAGGGAGCTGAATTGCCAGCCTGTGCTGTGTGCCTGGGCCTGGGAAAATCCCAGCACTTGGGCTTTGTCTCCTTCCTGCTTCCCTTTGAATTCCACTTCGCACCTTTGTGTTCGCTTTTTGTTCTCCTTTACTTTTCCTGATCTGCTGTTTCCTGCCAAGATAAAGCTGTTCCAGCAGCCTTCCCCCTTCGTTCTTGGTCCATGACCTCTCTCCGTGCCAGATACCACCCTCTCCTTTGAAGCTTTTCAGCGCCTTCAAACATTGCCCATCTGCCCTTCTCATGTCCCTCGAAGCTAAATCTGGCATTCCCATTGCCTCAGAATGCTTCCCAGCCCTCCTGGAGGGCTTTAGGCAGCTCCTATCACACCACAAGAGACACGGAGCCTTATCTCAGCTTTCTGCAGGCCACTAACCTGGCACATCGTGCTGGTACCACCTTCCTCATCCTGGGTTTCAGCAATGCCCTTCATCTCACTGTGCCCCAAACCAGTTAACACCTTACCCCTCACTTCTCAAACAGTCAACAAGCAAGAACAACCCACAGAGGAGCCAACGGAGCAGCAAGGGAGTGATGGAGGATGCAGGGGGAGGGATGAAGCCGGCCAGGCAGCCAGGCACAAAGTCCCAGTGTTCACCCAGGCAGGCACAGGTATTCCCACAGGGATGGAGGTTTGATGGGGATTAGGTTGCTCCACACTTCCTGCACAGCTCATGCAGGAGTTTTGGCTGCTTTGGTGCAGCCTTAATACAGGTTTCTGCCTAATAAATGCACTGGGAACAAGAAACACATTGAGCAGCATTCCCGAGATGGACACATACCTTGCTGCTAGAGGGATCACTCCTCCCACGTTCCAGCTGGGAGCAGACAGCCCTGCCCTGGCCTCCCAGGATCTCCATACGAGTGCAGATGTAGGCAGCTCCTTTATGGTGCTGAGCATCACCAACCCTCGGCTACCTGCAGGGTGCCGATGGGCAAACACTGCTCCTTCCCCAAGCACTTCCTGAGGTTTTTTCCCACCCGTGTCATTACCCATAACAAAAATCAAAGGCATCTCATACTTCCGAGTCACTTGGGGTGAGGGCTGGGCTCATCAGCCACACACCCATGTGTTCCTCCTGGCCATCTAGGAAGCTTGTCTTCCTGGCTGGCACGCCAAGACACCCCGGGCCTTTTGAAAGCTGCAGGACCATAGAATCACAGCCTGGTTTGGGTTAGAAGGGATACATCAAAGGAAGTTCTTCCTTACTTTAAGGAGCTTGACACCCATCAGCAGCAAAAGCCAGGACCAAGCATCCTGGTGCAGCTTCCCCTCACCCAGACTCCACCAGGCCAAGCCAAGGGCATCCCGTGCCACACTGCGCTCCTGCTCACATGGATGTGCTTCCCAATGAACCCAGCCTCGCTCTAAATGACCTCCAGGAAACATGGAGGTTTCCTGCTTTGGGGCACACTGCCCACAGCAAGAGCTGCTCCCACAGACACAGGTCAGTTCAGCAGGGCACAAGCAGCCCTTGACATGGGGTTCCCTCACACACAACCTCTGCTGCAACAAGGCATCTCAACCTACTTCCATTGCACTGCTGCTGGGCATGCTGTGATTCCAGAGACACCCCTTTTGTAAGTATCTATGGGGAACACAAACACATGGATTGCTCCTGACACACACAAACTTGCAGAGCTGTCTCACAAGGGAAAAACCACCCAGGCAGAGCAGAAGCCCATAAAACACCCCCAGCAGCCAACAATTCCAGCATGGGGCTGTGACAGAGCTGGGTGCAGGTGGAATGTGGCTGGCACACTTCCTGCTCTCCCGGCCTACCGAAACACCCACCTGAAGGGGTTTCCAACCCGACCTCACCTTCCAAACCCAAGAATTCCGCAGTTCTGCCTATGGCTCTCATAGGAATAAATCACCACAGCAGAGATAGGAGCTTCCCAAGATACCTGTCACTGTCATGGCCTGTATCCCAATCCCACAGTGCAGGAGGGTGCCCGTGCGGGGGGCCAGGGCTGTGTTCTCTCTAAAGCACCACTTGGGAGCCGTTGCCGGAGGCACCCTTTCTTTGGCAGGAATGGCACAGTGGGAAGAATTGCAACCCCCTGACCACTGCTCGGGTCACAAAGCACCCGGCACGGACCTGCCCTGCGCAGGTTCCCTTCCCTTTGTCTTTGTTTGCTTTCCAAACACACTCGTGCACACCCAGTCCCTTGCACCTCCCCGGCCCTGACGCCTTCGAGCAATGGGTCTGAGCTGCGAGACTCCCATGGGAAGCGCCACAAAGGGGCCGCTGGACTGGGAATGGGGCTCACTCACACCCTCCCCTCCTCCTGACAACCGCGGTGAAGCAGCGGATCCTTCCCAAAGGGGGGCCGCTCTTTCCCTCACCCCCCTTAGGCCACTTCAGTACCCGCAGGGCACCAAGCTCAGTGCCAGGAGGGGTGACCCCCACACCAGCCCCACCGCAGCCCCCCCGTGCCGCTCAACAAACACTCTCCCCTTCCCCCCTCCTCGGGCACGGTTCCCCTCGGGTGCTTTCACCTCCTGGAACTCGGGCTGAGCTCCGGACGGCACCGGGGACCCTCGCTCCCACGGGCTGCGCTCAGAGGCCCTCATGGCCCCTACACAGGGCAGGTTCCAGCCCCGGCTGGTGCCCCCGGTGCAGAGAGGAGCCCAACCGGGACCCAGCTCCAGCCTGGCCTCGTCCCGGCACCGAGCTCGAGCCGGGTCTGCCCCGGGACTGAGCCTAAGCCGGTCCCGTCCTTGCCCGAGGTCTAAGCCTGCCCCAGCCCCACTCCCTGCCCTGAGCACCGCGGGACCGAACCCAGCCCGAACCGGTCCCGGTTCCAACCCCGTCCAAGTCCCATCCCCGCCGCGATGGCACCGAGCGCAGCCCCCGCTCCCCGCCCCGCTCCCTCAGCTCCTTCCCGGGTCTGGGGTCCCGCACCCCCGGCGCGGCCCCGCGTTACCTCCCGGCGGCGGCGGCGGCTGCGGCGGGTCCCTCCCGGAGCTCCCGGCACGGCCCTCCTGGGGCGGCGCTTGCAGGGCCCGGCCCCATCGGCGGGGCGGCCCCGGGGCAGCGCTGCCCGTGCGGGCACAGGGGAAAGGCCCCCCCCCCCCCCCCCCCCCCCCCC
>NDXB01011247.1:47735-66528 GCA_002631895.1 Agapornis roseicollis
TTTAAGTTACAGAAACTTAAGGAGAACCAAACCAACAAAACCCCAAAACACATAAAAATGCTTCTCTGCAGAGAAAGATGCCATGGAGCAATCTCTGCCCTGCAGCCCCACGCTGGTGCCTCACTCACTCCCCCTCCCCATGGCCTCTCTGCATCATCCCGGTAGCAGGAACCCACAGTGCAAGGGCATCGGCAGTTCAGTTCGGTGATTTAAGACAAAAATGCCCCTCTTTGTTTTCAACCAGAATGGGACTCAAGAAAAATAATACACTATTACAGCATCATTAAATAAATCTTAATACATTGTTTTGTTTTTAAGAGCTTAAAATTATATCGTAAGCATTAAAGCATAAGGTACTTATCTTGGCATAAGCAGAGCGCGGCGCGTGTTAGTGGAGAGGGGAAGCAGCCACCGCGCTGGGGGGTGGTTTTGGGGCATTTCCCAAGGGATTTGGAAACACAAGTTGGACTTTGTGCTTCAAAACCACCCTGGTGGGGACTTGTACCGATTGCCCCGTTCCCCCACTGGCGGTAACACCCCAAATGGGAATGGGGTGGCCGGCTCCGTCTTGGGATACAGGGGTATCTCAGGATATCCCCTTCCCCCTGCTCCCAGCTCATGCTGGGTTCCCTAAATTGAAGCAAAGGGTGAGCCCCCAAAAAGCAAGGAAAAACAGCGGGCAAAGCCCCCACCAGCTCCCCCCATCCAATTTCCTGGCATGTGTTTAGGTTTGTGTTTTCCAAGGCGTTAAGTGCTCCTGGGGCATCTGCAGCTGTGGGGCCACGGGAGCCTGGAGGGGGTGTCCATGGCTCCAAGCCCCCCCAGCAGCAGCTTCCCAGGACAGTACAGTACAAACACCCCCTTCCTCCTCCCCGCCCCATCCCATCCGATGTGGAAAAATATAAAAACTCCCCAAACTTCTGCAATAATTTAGTTAGAATAACTCCTCTGGCTCTGTGCAAATAAATTAAAACAACGAAAAGGAACGTTCAAACACTTCTTTCCAGACCGGTAGGCATTAACATCCAGCCCAGGTCACCTCCGTTGGGGGCCAGGAAGACATCACAGCACATGAGAGATTCTTCTTCTCCAGCTCTTTTGTGTGTTTGCTGTCTGAGGTCCCTCAGCTGAGCAGGTCCTTCATCCCCAAGTGAGGACATCCCACGGGCTGGGCTCCGGAGAACAGCGGGTTTGGGACAAGAGACGTCACAAGCACAAAGTGCACAATATTTCTGGTATTTACAGACACAGCAGTCCTTCAAGTTTCAAGTTTTGTCAAAAGAAGGAGAAAAAAAATAACAAAAACAACCAAGCAACAAAAAAAGGCAAAATTTAACCCAAAGTGACAAACTCAAGCGACAACAAAGGAGTTACTGGTATGGGGGAAAAAACACAAGAAAAAGGGCCAAAACTGAAGTTACGACACAGCTGCATCGCTCTCAAGACAACAGGTAACACGTCCACAGGCGGGGCTGGGCTGGGGTATGTACATCGGTGATGGCCAGGCCAGGGAGAGGCTCGCCCAGCACAGTGGGTCACCAGTCCGCATCCTCCTCAATGTAGTAGTCAGGGGCCGTACCGTCGAAGAGGCCGGGGTCAAGGGACTTGCGCTGCTTTCCGCGGGCAAACACCCTGGAGATGGAGCCGAAACCCATCTTCTCTTTCTTCTTTTTCCTCTTTTGGTCTTCTAGGTCCTCTAGAGACTGCAGGGCAGAGGGGCAGGTTTAGGTACCAGTTTTTCATTCACTGCTGTGCATCACAGACGATGGACAACAAGGGCTGGGTCCCAAAAATACTCAGGTCCAGATCCAAAGGAATTATAGAATCCCAGACTGGTTTGGGTTGAAAAGGAGCTTAAGATCATCCCGTTCAAACTCCCTGCCATTGGCAGAGATACTTCACACTAGACCATGTCACCCAAGACCATGTCCAACCTTGCCTTGAACATCCCAAGTTTGGGGCATTCACAGCTTCCTTAGGCAAGCAATGCTAAGGTTCTGAACCAAGAATGAACCCATATTCCTGAAATGTGTGGTGGGATTTGCAGTGGAATTGGGCCTCTTCCCACATTTCTGGGATTTTGGCTTCTTAATTCAACTGGCTCAGGATTTCATCTCCTGGAATGTAGGGTCAGGCTGTGCATGGCTTGCAAAAATACCCAATATTTGAGGGTCAAATACAGAAGAATAATCTAATCCAGGCTGTGCCATGATATCCCCTGATCACAGTCACAGACCACCTATGGCATTACCCAGATTCTGGGGGAAAACACAGAAATCTGAGACAGCCCAGAATTATAATTTAGGATAGCACAAATCGATGCCACTGAGCACCCCCCAGAAGTACTTGCTAGCACAGAATGGGTCTCATGAGTGAGAATTTAAGCAGAGATTTGTGCCCTACCTGTACAATTGGGTTGTGCAAGTTCTTCTGTACCGGTCCAGGACTGTCCCCCTGCAGCAGAAGAAGATGGATACAAATCAATCAGCCCCAAATGGCCCAGGACCCCCCACCTCAGCAGCAAAAAGCATCCTGTTCTGGCAGCTGAATCACTGTGGAGCTGGGATAAAGCCCCAGGGAAGCAGCTCTACAGGTCAGCAAACCTCCCACCCATGCCCACCCCAAAGCCAACATCGTTTTGGGAAGCAGAGGACCACCAGCATCCCCCAGCAGGAACAAGCTCCATCACACGATGCCTTACGTTGCAGAGCGAGTGCGTTCGATGCCGGGGGGAGTTGATGTCGCTCGGCGTGGACGAGCGGTCGCCCTCGGCTGCGGAGGCGTCAGAGATGATGGAAGGCTGCCGGGAATGACAGGGACTCACTCTGACCGCTGCAAGGCAGAGGAGGCATCAGGAGTTACCATCATGCTGGCAAAGCTGGCACCCTGCAAAGCTGCTGCTGCCCTTTTAAAAACCCTGGGTGCATTTTGCCCATGTTTTACTCCATGCGGGAGTAAGGCAGCTCCCCAAAATGGGTTTGGGCCCTCACCCTTCCATCTCTGCTCTGGAGCCAAGCTGAGAGAGCAAGGCTGGGGCAGCCTGGACTAGAGAAGGCTCCTGAAGGGGAGACCTGAGAGCAGCTCCAGTGCCTAAAGGGGCTGCAGGGAACCTGGAGAGGAGCTTGGGACAAGGGGAATGGCTTGAACCTGCCAGAGGGGAGACTGAGATGAGCTCTTAGGCAGAAGCTCTTCCTTGTGAGGGTGCTGAGGCACTGGCTCAGGGTGCCCAGAGAAGCTGTGGCTGCCCCATCTCTGGCAGTGTTGAAGGCCAGGTTGGACACAGGGGCTTGGAGCAAGCTGCTCCAGGGGAAGGGGTCCCTGCCTGTGGCAGGGGTTGGAGCTGGAGGAGCTTTGAGGTCCCTTCCAACACAAACCAGGTTGGGATTCTATGAACTTGCCCTGACCCATGCTGGGTGCTCACCTTGCCGATCTGCCGAGTGCTGTGGGTGCGAGTGGTAGAGGGTCTGCTGGCTTTGCCGAATGGCAGCCGTCAGAGGGAGGTCAGCCTGCATCACCCACTCCTGGTTGCCGTTCAGCACTGTCTCGCCCGGCATGGCCAAGGAATGGCGCTTGGGAACGTCCTTGGTCAGCGTGGCAAGGGACTGCTTGGCCTAGGGAAGAACATCAAGGCCATTGTGGTGGTGGAAAACCATGTGAACACCCAGAGCAGCAGAACCAGCAGCAGCACAATGCCCCAAACCCACCCTTCCCCTTTGCAAGGAAACACAAATTGCTTAAACTTAAACAGGGTTTAAACTGAAACAGGTGAAGTTCAGGTTGGATACAAGGAGGAAGTTCTTCCCTGTGAGGGTGGTGAGGCACTGGAATAGGCTGCCCAAGGAAGTTGTGAATGTTCCATCCCTGGCGGTGTTCAAGGACAGACAGAACCTTGGGTGCCAAGGTGCAGTGTGAGGTGCCCCTGCCCATGGCAGGGGGATGGAACTGGATGACCTTAAGGCCCCTTCCAACCCAAAGCAGCCTGTGATTCTATGATTGTGTTGCTCCCAGGACTGAGGATATTCAGCTCCTCTTTAGTGATGGACTTGTTTTCTGCCAGTGTTGCAATAATACAACTCCTGCAGGAAACACACATGCACAAGCACTGCAGCAAGCACTTAGATTCAACACTGCAATAAAGATTTAACTTTACCAAAACTTGCTGGTGTGTTTCAAGCACTTAAGCTGCAGAGCTGTGACCCTCAAGTCCTGCCCACTGTGTTACCAGGCTCACCATGGCCAGCTCAGCCTCCAGCTCCTTCATGCGGTTGTCTTTCAGGTCGAGCTGGGAGCGGAGGGCGCTGGCGTGGTCCGTCGCCTCCTTCGCTTGCCGCCGCAGCTCCCACTTCTCCCGTTCCAGGAGATCCTTCTCCTTTGCCAGGGCTTTCACTGCATCTTCACTCTCCTGCAGGAACACGGGGAAGCCATCAGGAAGGGGAAACCTAGGTGCTACCACAGACCACTCTGCCACAACCATGTGGGGGATGCTCTGCCTGCTTACAGTGCCAAAGGGCGAGTGGTACCTTCAGGTACCACAAGAGCCTTCTGCTGACAGGAGCAAGGAGCTCAGGGATGCAGCAGTGATCCAGACAGGGATGCCTGCTATGCAGTTGGTTAAAATGACATGGAATTTCCCAGGTCTGGCTCACTGGTCTGATTTCCTCCTGTATTTATTTTTACCCTTAGCCTGCCACAGTGCAGCCCATGTGTCAGGGGAGCATCTGCCCAGTTACAAGAGACAATCTGGGGCTCTGGTGGGTTTTGCCTGACTTCAAACCAGGTTTCATGCTCACCAGCGCCAGCAGCCCATGGGGCTGGGCTCCCACACTCACTTTCCTGTGCTGCTCGTAGTTCCTGATGAAGTCACGGAGCTGCTCCTCGCGGCTCTCCAGCGTGGCGTACAGCTGCTGCATCTGGCTCACTAGGTCCGTCTTCTCCACCTTCAAGCGCTTGCGGTCGGCTTTCATGGCTGTGGGAGAGACAACAGCTCAAGCACATGGACACAGCAGCCCCTTGCTTAGGTTATTTGAGGAGAAAGTACCAAAATTGCAACCCCAGGGGCGGGGTGCATATGAAAACTCATCTGCATGACAAATGCCCCCAACATGCCCATCACGGCACTGCTGTGACCCCTGATCATCACTCACCCTCCAAGGGGCAGCTCAGCCCCTGGAAAAGCAGATTCAAAGCAGGTCGAAGGAGGTGATCCTGCCCCTCTACTCTGCTCTGTGAGACCCCACTTGCAGCACCGTGTGCAGTTCTGGTGTCCTCAACATAAGAAGGACATGGAGCTGCTGGAGCAAGTCCAGAGGAAGCCATGAGGATGGCCTGGAGCAGCTCCCATATGGAGACAGTCTGAGAACATTGGGGCTGTTCAGCCTGGAGAGAGAACCTGCGTGGAGACATCAGAGCAGCTTCCAGTGTCTGAAGGGGGGCTATAGGCAGAAGCTCTTCCCTGTGAGGGTGCCCTGGCCCAGGGTGCCCAGAGAAGCTGTGGCTGCCCCATCCCTGGCAGTGTTGAAGGCCAGGTTGGACACAGGGGCTTGGAGCAAGCTGCTCCAGTGGAAGGGGTCTCTGCCCGTGGCAGGGTTGGAGCCGGATGAGCTTTAAGGTCTCTTCAACCCAAACCAAGCTGGGATTCTGCAATTCAGGAGCAAAACCACTGCCAAAGCCTCAGATCCTGGTGCAGGAAAATCTGCTGCTCCCTTCCAGGATAAATAAACCAAGAGGTTCATTTTTAGCAGTGAGGCAGATTCCAGCAGTGCTCCCATGAGCCCAGTGCATGGTTCCCTTCCAGCTTGAGGATGATGCTGCATGGGAATGAGGGGAGGCAGAATACCACCAGGATGGGACCAAGACCTTCAGTGGTTCCTCACTTTTATGCAGGCCTGACACAGGGCCTGCTTGCTGGGAGTCTGATAAAACCAGGAAGAATTCCAGGAATACCATGTCAGACAAGGGCTTCGGCATTATCTGTACATTAACTGCTTTGCCCAGACTTAAACTTGGTCCTTGGCAGCACTGTCTTGTCGCATCCTGCTTCAAATACACCCCACTAAACCCATACCCAATTTAGGAATCAGAATACAAATACTGCTTTTCATTCCAGTACTTCACATGCTTTTCCACCCTGAGGAAGTGCTGCTCTTGAGGGAGTGGGATGGGATGAAACACCCTCTGCCTCTCCAACACTCCCTGCACTCACTGCATTGCAATTTGTCCCTCTATATTACAAGAAGTATACTAAAAGCCTCAAACCCAAGAGAAAAGTCATCCCCAAAGCTACCAAGAGCTGTCTGTACTACACAAGTCACCAGAAGATGACAGCACCATCATGAGTGGAACTCATCCCCAGGTACAAGCACAGGTCCAACCTATTCCAATTAAAGAAATCCACACCAAGTGTTTCAGTCTCCACTGCATTCCGTCCCCATTCCCATAACAAGTCACTTCACCTTGGTATTAAACCCCACTATAACATGCCTCTGAGCACCTCCTTATGTGGGATAAAAACTGGACTAAAGAACATAGGGAAACCATTATCACTGCATGCTTAAAAGGATTCCTTTTGTGCAGTTTCCTTTGTGCAATGAGCACCTTGGTACCTTTGGCTTCATGGTTCTGCCTTCTCCCACCACAGGAAAGCTTGTGCCTGGGAGCTGAGCTCTGCTCCCACTCTCCTATACGTGGGAACCCTTGTCCCTGCCATCTACTTTCTGTTAAATACTCAATAAAAGCATTTTAAAAGCATTTCCACCTGCATGGAAGCAGGGAAAGCAGTGTCATTAAATACGCACTGCAGCCACCAGGCTTGTTACAAGGAGGTATTTACTCGGGTAGGAACTTTGTTCTGTGCAGAGAAGATGCAAAATAAAGCAAGTGCTTGTGATGGAGCCAGCAGGAAAGGGAGAAGATTTGCAGGTCAGCAGAGGAAAAGGTGTGGGGGAGAAAATCAGACTCAATAGCGGAAGAAAAGGGAGATGTCTGGGACAACAGAGATTTTTATCTGTTAAAACCCAGACGAAATTCTTTGGACCAACATTAAGGATCAAAACACAGAAAACAATAAACCAGCTAAGAAATGTCCTAACAATTCACACTGTCCCATGATAGAGAGTGCCTGTGACTCTTCCACATCCATGAACATGACTCCTCCCGGGGACAACTTGGCCTCTTCCAACACCAGGACTTGCCTTATTTTCTTCCCAGCTTGGGTAATCACTACAGAACTCTCTAAAAATAACCACACAGGACAACATGGAAGTTCGTAGAAAAGACTTTTCCCACTGCTCGTGTGTATTTAACAACCACCTCCCCCTGCTCAGCCATTTCACACAACCCAAAACTTGCTGAAAGACAAGAATTACTGATAATTTGACTGAGCCACCTTGGGGTGAGATGCAGACCCCACAGAGAGCAGTACCTGACCACACCGGCCATGGCCTGAGGACACATTAAGTCATTTGGCCTCTCAAGATGGAATTTCTGCCCCTTTTAACCCTGGTCTCAGCCCTATCCCGGTAGGATAGTGCACTGCTAAACCCCCTCTATTTTTAAGCATTAAATGCTTTACAACGCATAAATACATGTATTTTTAATTTCCTTGAGGGCACTGAGAGGCTCTTAGGAAAGTTTAAGTCACATATGCACTCTCATATGCTGGAGGCAACAACAGGCTCCTAATGAATTTCATTAAATAACGAGTCCCCTGTAGCATACAACCCACTCTAATCAGTGGTGGCATCCTGTTAGAATAGTGCACACTATCTCCAAAGGTGGACTATTTACCAGCATTCACACCAACCAGTGCTGTGAGAAGATGATGGACTTTGGGTACTGCAAGAGCAGGTTCTTCCCTATTAACCCCATAGGACACTTCACCACTTGTTTCAGTTCATATCTGAGAGATGCACTAAAATTAACACACTTTTTCCTCCTGTTACCATTGCTCTTCCTCCCCCGGAACTGATCAGCTCCTGAGCTTAAAGAAGATTTATCCACCACTGGAGAACTTCATTTCAAATCCAATTAATAGGAAATTAATTGAAAGAGGCAGGAAGAAAATAGAAAGTTAGGCAGAATTGAGCAGCTGGGGCTGCCAGCGGCTCCTGCAATGAGCCTGGTGCAGCAGCTTCATGTGTTCTTAGCAAACAAGCCCCGCTAATTACTTGGTGGGGAAAACAAGCTATTGCAATCCATGGCATGACAGAAGGAACAGCCAGGGAGTAAGAAAGGAGTTTTTCACTGCCCATTAGGGCCATCCAAGGAAGTGGAATGGGACTTTTTCCTTTCAATCTGATGCACCAGGGCAGGTTTCTATATCCCAACTCCCAGGAATACCTAAATACCCTTTCCCACAGCTCATCTGCACTGCGGGCTCTGGCAAAACCTCTGACCTGTTTGTAAACCCAAGACAAGAAGAGAAATCAGAAATCCTAACCCCACACCATGAGCAGGAAGCATTTAGCTCATGCAGCTTATCTGCATTATTCATTTCTCCTCCCAGCCAAAGCACACAGCTGACAGAGAGTGCAATGCACCAGCAGCAAGTGATGGGAGAGATCCCATTGATCCCTTGGACTCAGCACCAT
Organism: Agapornis roseicollis; assembly: GCA_002631895.1. Classification (NCBI taxonomy): domain Eukaryota; kingdom Metazoa; phylum Chordata; class Aves; order Psittaciformes; family Psittacidae; genus Agapornis; species Agapornis roseicollis. The sequence goes on from NDXB01011247.1 coordinate 56,324, forward strand.
CCCTGGCAGCAAGCAGTGGGAGAGATGGGTTGGGAATGCTGGTCTGACACCCCCCCGCCCCCCCCCAGCTCTCACACCCATCTCCACATGCCCACAATGCAGGCACTGCACCATTAATCCTGTGTGAGGTTAACCTGCACTCCTGTTACTTGAGCTCCCACCTCCTGTCACAGGATCTGTCTCCTGAGCAACGCACCTCCCTGAGAAGGATGATGGATGCCAATGGTGGGACCTGCTCTGCACTGGGTTCCTTACGAGGTCCCCCCCTCCAGCACCTTCTGTTTCCAGCTCTACCTAATGAGCCACATCCTAATCACTCCCAGAGCATGGCTGAAACCACCCAGTGATGTGCCCACCGAAGGTGCCACCACTCCATGACCCTGTGTGGCCTCACCATCAAACAGCTTCTGGACAGTAGTTACTGCGTGCTAAAACCAGGCATCACCCCCAACCAAGCCGGGGGCTGCTATGGATACCAGCCCCCCTTCAATATGATTAAATTAAGGGAACGTGAGGTGGTGATGGTCACACCATCTAGCCCAGGTTTGCCTGGAAGACATATGGATAAGGCTTAGTTTAACTACCTTGATAATGTGATACTAGATGGAAAACTGCTATGTTCAGACCATAGAAACAGCATCTCTGCCTGGCTTCCTGTTCCTGGATGAAGTGGCAGAGCCAAAACACAAGTGAGGGCAATGCAGTGGATGCTGCCCATCTGCAACCCTCTTGAAGAGCAGCTCCCTACGACTCCCAACACATGTGAGCACTTCTCTCTCCCTGTGCAAGGTGGATTTTGATGACAGGAACGGGACCAGAGCTGACTTTATCACTTAGTGAATCATACACTTATTTTCTAACATGGGGAAAGGCATCCTCAGGGACACAATGCTCAAGCCTCAGTGATGCCCCACACCAGAAGAACACGTAAACCCATCCTGTCCCATTAACATCCACTTAATTTCTCCTGTTTCTCTATTCCAACCATGAAATTCAATATGGTCACCATGACTAAGCCATAAAATCGGTCAAGCCCTGTGCAGGAACTATAGCACCACTCCTTGCTTTGTAATGGAACAGGCACATGCAGACATCACCATCTGCAGAGAAGATTTTGCCACTGAAGACGTCAGTGTTGTGCAGCATCAGGCAGAGCAGCACTTGCTTTGGGGTGTGCAGAGCTGTGGTGCAGGCAGGAAACTCGAGTGCAATGTGGAATGTCAGGAAGAAATTAGGTGAGTCATTCACTTTGGGGGAATTTACCTGGAAACACCCTGCTGCAAGGCCAAGAGCTTTCCAAACCTGACCCCCAACAGGCAACGAGGTGGTCAGTAACTTCTGTTGGGAATTTAAGGCAGGGATTCAAAGGAGTAGAATAGGTTTTCTGTGCAGACCCCCATGTCCTTTTGGTAGAGGAGGCTTCCTCAGATGTGGCTGGACACCCATCTGCTGGGATACTCATCTGCCAGACACCCATCCACCAGGACACCCATCCACCCACTTCTTTGCTACCTACCCCTTACTGCAGCTAGCCAGGGGTGCTGGGGATTTCTGTAAGAGACCTGCCCCAGCCCAAATGCCATCCCCATGGAGTGCAGGGGGGGGTCACAGCTCCAAGCCATGAGTTTGGGAAGGAGGAGATGAGGCTACAGCCCATTTGTGGAGCAGATGTCAGTTCATGCCTTCTCGAGCAGCAGGGAAAGCCAGCCTGCGGTCTCCACCTTGGCATTCAAAAAGCAAACAGGAACCAGGTTTGCTCTCCACACGATAACCCTGCAGGCGCGCTCCAGCATATTGGATAAACCTTCCCAGAAATGGGGCTTCTGCCATCAGCCCACATGCTTAGAGATGTCACCCAGCCAAGAGGCTCCTTGAGCCCTCCAGGCACACGGCACAGTCCCTTGCCACAGCAGGACCAGCAGTAATAAAGCTGTCTACAACTTCTCCCACGTGAGATCTCCATATTAGGAAGCCAGACCACATCCACACCTTTCCAGATAGGGAAGAACATAACTGCATTAACACTGTAAGCACAATCCAGAGTCCCTGTCCAAGCACAGGAGAGGAGGATGATAGGATATAGCACTTTGGGATTTTATTTGGATGATAACTAATTAAAAAGAAGGGCAGGAGATGGAATTAGCCCAGTGCAATAAAGCTGCATAAAGCACATGCTGTCGGGGACACAAAAACTGCTCAAGTTACTCCTGCAGAGCATCCTGTGCTGCTCCAGATCCCTGCTCCCTCCCTCCACAGCAAGGGCTTGTTAGTACAGCACAAGGAAGACACTGTACGGGCTTCTCGCTGGCTCTACCCTGTGCTAAATGCTGCTCAAAGGAGCTGGAAATGCACTGCTGAGAAGGGAAGATGAACCCACCTCCTTCATCCAGACCATCACAAACCAGACTCTGGGCAGGTGTGCAGAACGAAGGCTGTTAAAGCTATGAGAGCCCTCAACAGCAAATCTCACCGGCAAACCCTCTCTGCTTCCCTCTGTGCTAAGGCATGGTGAGAGCCAATATTCATCTGAACTGGCTGTGCCATGCTTCCAGGCTTGGAGCCAGCAACAGTGAGATTTCCATACAACTTATCTGCTAATGACATTATGCACGACCAAGTGCACTGCTGCAGGTGCAGGGATGCTGCAGCTCATGCTGCCAGGCACGAAGCATCTTTCAATGAGGACCTTTAATGCTATGAGGAGGGAGCTGCTCTTGAGAGATGCTCTCTGACTGCGGGACACAACCATGCAAAGTCCTAAGCTAAGTTTTCCTGAGCTCCTTGCACCACCTTAACATAGAGCCATTACTTCATCAAGTGCCTCTCTCAGCAGATACATTTCTCCTGGCACAACCATGACCATGCGCAGTCCCTGCCATTTTCCTCCCCTTTTGAGTAAGTTTCTCTAGGAACAATGTTTCATGGAAAGGAAAAAGGATTTTCTTGCTCCTCCTGCTGCGGGTCCTGTTTCCACATCACCCATCTCTGTATCCACTGCTGTGCTAAGGCTGCTCTGCTGCCCAGTGCCTCCGGCCCAGATCCAGCACAGAGAAAGAGCTCTTCTCATTTACAAAAAAGCTTTCCAATATTGGAAGGGATGGAAGGAGCATCACTTCAAATACGCCTCTTGTTATGTCCCTTTCCAAGAGCAAGCTGAGATTCCCGATTCCCAGCCATCACACCTGCAGGGAAGTCCTGGAAAACTAATCCCAGTTGCTCCTAGAGCAGCCAGTAAAAGCCCAATAAAACCCCAACATGGTATTCCTTTAACACTCACAGTTCTCAAGGCACATTCACTCTCTTGCACTACCCTCCACAGAAGTGCGTGTGACTCCATTGCTGCTTCTTAGATGACTTAGTCGTCCTTTTTTTGCACTCTTTAAATAGTTCTGCTTTTCTTTTTATCAGCACTTCCCCTCCCTGTCCACACACAGCAAATACTCTCTAATTAAGGTTTTTCTTCTCTAATTACAGCTGGATAAAGCCAGAACATTTCCTGCTGCCGGAGGCTGCACTGGGGGCATGGGGAGGGGAAGAGGAACACTGAGATTGTGAACACAGTTTGGTTGTGACTGATTTTTGCTTTTATAAATCAGAGAGCAACAAAACCCAGTTTTTTGAACTCCTCTCCCCAATTCCCTGTTTTCCCCACCATGCATCCTGGATAGGGATGTGCTGGGCAGGGGCTCTCCCTCCCTGTAGCTCCTCAAGTGCTGCTCAGCCTCTGAGCCTGAAAACTTCTGACAGCCTCTCTCCATAATCCACAAACAGGAGCTGACAAGTGCAAGTTATACTCGGTATGTTGGGGATTTGATATGATATTTAGAGCTGAGATGCTGCCAGGGAGAGGTTTCCCTTGCTCAGGATTGTCCCCCAGCTCCAGCTAACAAACCATCCTGCCCAGACTCATTGTCAGCTCATTTCTGGGGAGGAAAAGCTGCAGTGTTGCATTTTGCTCTTTTCACCCTAGTCCTGGGGCTCACAGAGAGCTTGCAATCCAGATGTTGGCAAGGGAGGAAGAGTATGGCACTGACCACCACAGGAAAACAGCCAGATCAATGCATGAAGAAGGGAAGAGCCCCTGCACATCACTAGGAGACCCAGCCTAATAACTCCAAGCAGGGTAAAGAAAATTGCAGTCACCAGCAAGCTCACTGCTTCCCTCCTATAAGTCCAAGGGGCTCAAATCCAACCCATCCCCTCCTTGCAAACATCTCCAGCTGCATTTCAGCTGCTCTCTTGGCTCTACTCTACAGCCAGCCGTGAACGAATTCCTTTGCCATGCTGCAACACCCTCACACCCCATTTCCCTGCCTGTCGTTGCACACTGGTCCATTCTGGCTCCACACCACCCCTCACCAGTGCAGGACAGTATGGGGATCCTGGGGAGTGCTGCCCTGCAGCCAAACCCCCCCCCCAGTGCACACAGCAAACACACCCCACATGCAAAGCTCATGCAAAGTCCTCATGCAAAGCTTGGCTTCTCCTTCCCTCTTTAATTGAAGCTTTGGGGTGCAGGGGAGAGGTGTGAGGGGAGAGATGCACAGCCCTTACCCTGCAGAGCCTCCTTGGCGCGCGCCAGCTCCTGTTCCTTCTGTGCCAGCTGCACCTTGAGCTCAGTGGCAGAGAGCACCTCCGGTGACTTGCTACCGTGCGTCTCCTCCAGGTCCTTCGTCAGCATCTCCTTCATTTGCCGGAGCAGGTGAACCTCCTCCTGCAGCTGAGCCACCTCCTCCCGGAGCAGCGCTGCGGGAAGAGCAGACACAATGCAAGGAAGTGACCAGCAGCTCCCGGCACAGCCCCACCGCAGGCTCAGCCCCAAGGGAAGCACTGCTGGGTGACTCTCCCTGGCTTGCAAAGCTGCTCTGCACAGCCCGAAGCCTGAGGCACACCCTGGGACCAAAAGAGGAGGAGGAGGGATGTGATGAGGAGGCACTGGGTAGGGAGCAGGGAACTTCCGCTGGGTACTGGTTCCTGGTTTAATACACAACAGCAATAGTAATAATAGACTGGTTTAAGAGTGCTGGTTAAATACACAATAGTAATAATAAACAAAGAACCACCTCCCCATCCAAACCACTCACAGACAGTGCTCATATGGCCAGTGTCCAACGGAGGCTGCTGAGCTCCACTGTGCCCCATACAACCCACGTCAGCTCTGCCTTCAGCCATCCATGTGTCCAGAACTCAACAGAATCCAACTAAACCACTCTGAGGCTGGAAAGGGAAAGATGATGCTTTCTCCTACAGACCTGAACCTTGAATTTCTCACATTTACACCCAGTGACTGCTCTTGAAGCAACCGCACTGCAGGAGCATCCCAGCATGGACCCCTCTGGAAAGCTCCACTGACCTTGCTTCCTACAGCTGCACCTATTGCTTAGGTAATAAAGTGCTTTCCTGGATTTTCTTCCTGATCTCCAACTGGAACTTCCCCTGTTTCAGTTTGAATCCATCACCCCTTGTCCTATCACTACAGTCCCCAATGAAGAGTCCCTCTGCAGCATCCTTGTAGGCCCCTCAAACCTTATTTGTTTCTCAAGTCTGCACCGTACCAGTGGATGTGGGGAGAATAAACCCCTTAGCACACACATTACAGTTGCCAGGAAAATAAAGTAGAAATACAGAATAAATGCTCCCTCTTCAAGCTATTGCAGTTGGGTCCTTTCCCCATGTATCAGCCAGCCTGTGGGATGCCACCCAGGCATGAAATAGAGGAGTTTTAACCTGTATATTTGCTATGGTCACTCCACACAAGTGCTGGGCTGGTTCCATGTGGAGGTGATGCTGACAGTAGGACAGGGAGAGGCAGCTCCCCCCAGTCTGGCCAGCAGCTGCACCAGGAAAGCATAAAATCTGGTTTGCATACTTGAAATGCTTCCCGTTGGAGCGCTGGCAAGGCCCATGCTGCAAATTATTTAGCAATAAAGTCACTAATGAAGAACAGTCCGAGCTCCAGGCAGTGGATTTCAGTGCAGCCCAATGTGCTGGCTTGAAATCCATGCAAGAAAGCAGCAATGGAGAAGTGGCCAAAGCCAAAGGCATCTACCCCAGGGACTGCAGAAATGCTTCTTCCCTTCCAGCCCTTGGGAAGCCTAAGCAGGGTGTGAGGGGCTTGAACATGGTGTAACGTTTACTGTGCAAAAGCCACAAAACACCAGTGGCTGTCACTAACTGCTCATGTTCTTCACCCCACTGACAATTCATGTTCACCTTCTGCTGCAAGCTGCCTCGCTCAGGGCATCCAGTGGGCTATTGCCAGGGAAATGATTTACCCGCAGAGCAGGATGGACACGGGGCGGTTTGTACAAGGGTGACTGATCCCGGGGGATTTCTGCAAATTGCAGCATTTCAGTGGGAACCAAAGAAAACCCCCACCTGCGAGGAATCCCTCCGCAGAGGCAGCAGTGGAAACAAGCCTAAGGAAGGGCAACTCAGAGGGGATTTCTGCAGCTGAGAATCTCGCAGGAGTCCTTGGGCATGGCCCCAAAGCAGTTGCAGCAACTTCTCACAGGTCCTCACTATAAAGCACTGCACAATGCAGCTTCCTTGGAACCACATCACTCTGGTCCCATGGCAGGTGGTTGGAACTGGATGAGCTTTAAGGTCCCTCCAACTCAAACCACTCCAGGATTCTCTGATTCTAGCAAGGCAATTTAATCCCCAATTTAGTACTTGCCTCCCCATAGAGGCACAAACTAGGGAAAATCCAAGATCTATAGAAGCTGTAGGTGCAGCACCATGCTTCCCGTGCCACTGGATGCACTTCGGCTGTAAGCCAAAGCCTACAGAGAAACCTAATTATTGAGCTCAGGATCAGTCAGATACCTGAGCTTCTTCCTTTTATAGATATATAATTTAAGCTACATCCATATCTGTAAAAAAACAGATTGTGCTTTCCAACATCTATTTCTTTTTGCAGCATCCATGTATTTTGTAATATACAAATGAAAAGCACACTCCATTTTTTTGTATGGATATATCTAAATAATGATTGCAAAGCACAGTGCATGAGCCAAGGTTTGACAGGCAAAAAGCTACACTCCTTGCTGGGCTCTAACACTGAAAGACACACTGTCACCTCTTTTAATACATCCCTAAGCGTTGATGTCCTTGCTCTTCCCAACTCCCTACAGTGCTGCTGCCAATGGATGTCTTTGCTGTAGAAACCAGGTATGGGCTTTGAAGCAACTCTCTCCAGCAAGCTTTCAAGTGGTTTTCTGGGAAGGACACTGGCATTTCAGGGAAGCAGTGGGAGCAACAGCATCTCCTACTCTCCTTGGTTTCCTTTGGAAACCATATAATGGACAATTTCTTGCATGTATCATTTCCATCCCATCTGAACCATCATCTCCAGCTCAAGAGAGTCCTATGGAGAAAGCCTGTTTTAATTGTGTAAGTTGCATCAAGAGAATGACTTGACTTGAAAGGGAAACCTTAACTTCATTTTAAAATAGTGGGTAGGAAATCCCCACAGCTATGTCAAGTTTAAGCACCTAAATAAACAATCTGAGAAGTGCTGTTTGCAGACAGCTCTTAGCGATCCTTACACAAAGTTCCAATAACCAGGAAAACAGGGCCAATTACTCAGGAACCTCATTCCAGCCTCTGTTTCTTCCACAGACAGCTTGGCAGGGATTTCCACACACTGTCCTGTGAGCTGGCTGGGGCTGTGCTTCTATTTGAAGCCACAAAGGAGCTGGATGTGCCTTGAAGTGAGCATCAACCCTTTTGAACAGGGACTGGGACTTAGTTCACCTTTGTAGTTCAGCCTTGCATTGCTATATTGGGGTGCAAAGTTAGATTTGCTATTAGGAATCATCTCCCAGATGCAACAACCCCAGTGCAAAGTCTCCCACAGGACATTCTTTCCCAGCATTTTTGCCCATTTTTACTTTTTCCTCCTCATTTTAACCTTTCTTCCTCAGGGAGGGGAATGCTGGCTGCACACTGCAATTCCCAGGGGACAAGGAAGCAGCACTCAGGTCACGTCAACTCATTCCAGCCTCTTCCAAATCTGCTGCAATGAAATTAATACAATTTAAACATTCCCTGCGCTAACTGCTGACAACCACCATTCACACTGAAATAATTGGCTGTTTTCATTAGACTTTGGTGACACTGTCAGGTTCTGCATCCTTTCTGCTTCAAGCACTGTTAACAGAAAATGTACGTGAGATTTTTTTGGGGTGCTTTTAATTGCAGTGAACACCTCCGGCAGCATTTGGGGCTGAAGTTTCCACTCCCACTCCTGCAAATCCCATCTTGGACTCCTCTCAGTAGCAGATCCTTTCTTTTACTGGCCTTGCAGCAGGCATCTGTAAAAGCATCCATTTAAAAGTCTCTTTTTTTCCATGTAACTCAGCTGACACAATTACTGTACATGCGTTTCTGTCTTTGGAGGATATATATTAAAAATGAATGCAGTATCAACAGCAAAATTTGTGTTAGTGAAATAAGCATTTGGGGCTGCTTTTGCATGTTTACCAGCAAGATGTTTTTTGCTTTGCTGGCCAGAAGTCAAGGTGTTTTTTATCTAGGACATCAGCAGGAGAATGGCTGGAAGCTGCCCTGAGCTATGGCCTAGGATAGATTGATAGATACACACATATAAATATACATGTATGGATACCTCTGTCCAAGGACAGCCCAAGAAGATAAAGAATATTATTAGATTAAAATAACAATTCAAGATCTAGGGATGATCAAACTAGTATTTCAAAGAGCATCTCATCACCTTTGAACATTAGGCAGCTCCACAGCTTGGGAACCAAGACTCTCGTAGAAAGGTTCAACCCATCACTCCTCCCAAGTCACTTGCACAAGTTACTGTTTTCCCCTCTCAGCACATCCTTGCAAGGAATAGTGTGGAGGAAAAGCGCCTATCACCAGGGGCAGGGCTGGGTGACAGCATGGAAACCAACTGCAGCCACTCAGTAAAGCTTTTGGTTAGCTCAAAATACATTTGGATTTGCACAAAGACCCAGTTACTGCTGCTGTCCAGGACACACAGGTTCAAAACCAACATGTTCAACCTCTCCCTCTGACATCTGCACATCACAGTAGACTCACAGCAGCACAAAATAAACCCCTCACAGAATCTTCCCTTCAAGTGGATAAGCGAGGGCCTTTAGAACTTTAGCTCCATCCCACTACTGTGCATCTTGGCTACACCCCTGGGTATGGCATCTCCCAAGGCACCGTGCACTGCACCACCTCGGAGGAGCTGTTGGCTACCACCACTCGCCCCAGGGTGGGTACCGGGGTGCTCAGCCACACGCTGCAGAGCCTCTTGGGCTAAAAAGGTGGATTTTGGCTCCACACATCCATCTTTTAAATCAGAAAGGTTTAGATTCAACCCCTTGCTTACTGCCCTGATGCTGCAAGCAAGTGAGCTGTCACTCCTGGACATGGATACAGAAACTCATTACTGTGGGTTGAAGCTTTCACCCAACAAGTGCAAATCCTTGTAAACACCACCTTTGAGCATTCCCTAAGTTAGACACCAGCTCGGCCTCAGTGCTTCCATATGGCTGCAGGACAGGACACCAGCCATACACCCCCATTGCACACCATCAACCACACTTGCACCATCCGTGGCCATGGGGCAGGACGTGCAGAGACCATCTGCCAGCAAAGTTACCCCCATGTCCTGGCACTGCACACCCCCAAAAGCATAACTTCCTCATGTCAGATGCCCACTCAGGCAGTTGCCCTGTTCACATGCCAGCGGGTGTCTCACAGCCGATGGAAAGAAGGAAAACCTGATACAAACCTGTGCACGCCAGCAGGGGAAGGAGGGGCAGAGGGGTTCAGGAGGCAGGCTGGAGGTTGCAAAGGCTTTCAAAAGCACACGAACCATTTAAACCCTCCTGTGTCCTCCCCAAGCTCCGGGCGCATTCCAGCTTCTCCATGAGACAAAATGGACAAAGGGGCATGGAGAGCCGCTTGCTCCCCCTCCCCATAGCCACAGCAGAGCCAAACCCCCTCATCCTTGCCCTGAGCTTCACCCTGGGCGCTGAGGGCAGCACAGCACCCCCCGCAGCACCCTCCTGCACGGGCCCCAGTGAGCTCCAAGGCGTGCTTGCCATTGCCGGGCGTTGTGGCTCTTCCAAGAGGAAGCGAGGTTCAACAGCACAAAGCAAGGGGAAGAAATGCACGCCGGGCTTCATTCTCATCCCCCTCGCCCCCCCCTCAGATCGGAA
>NDXB01011247.1:66614-79479 GCA_002631895.1 Agapornis roseicollis
CCATCCCCCTCGCCTCGCCCCCCCCCCCCCCGCGAGGCAGTGGGACCCTCCCCAAACCCCTTACCTGCATGGGCTAAGCATGGGCACAGCACCCCACCCTGAGCATCGTCCGCGGCCGCCCCTCGCCGACCCCATGCGCACGAACAATGGGCCGGGCGCGCAGCAAAGCCGTGCTGGCCGCGGCACTGCCCCGGCTTGCTCTCCTCCTGCTCCGACTTCATGGCGGAGGCCGGCGGCGCTGGGGGTCCCCAGGGCCGGGGTGCCCGGGCAGGCTCCTCCCCGGCCCGCACCGCACGGAAGTGCCGCGGCGCTACCTGCACAGGGAATTTGACCCCTCGGCGGTGGCGGCGCTTCCCCGGCCGGATGTCAGCGGGCAGAGGAGTGGCTCTGCCCGTGCCGAGCCGGGGGCCATGGGACGGGGGGCGCGGGGCAGCGAGGGCTGCCCGCACCGCCCCGGAGCAGAGCGCGGCGCAGGAGCACGGAGCGAGGCCGGCGGCGGAAATGATTCCCGGGCACCGCCACCCCCGAGCGGATCGCGCCGCCGTGACCCCGCGCTGTCCGCGCCGGGGAAACTGAGGCAGGAGGGAGGCAGCGGCGAGCACGCAGCCTGGGCTGTTGCTGGCGAAGGAAGGGGGTGCCATGCTCTCGCTCTTGCATTGCTTGTGGTCTGCAGGGAGGCTGCGACTGCAGGAGCACCATCAGGACCCATCCCTGCAAACCCCCGGGGCTGGACACCCAGCGAGGAAGGGCTGAGAGGGGGAGCTGGTGGGATGGGATGAGCAGGGACGCGGCAAAACCCAGCGGAAGAAGCAGGGGCCACTTGCTTTTCTATAGTAAAAGCAGCATAAATGTACACCAGAAACCCCAATGCTCTGAAACCCATCAGGCTGGTGTTGAGTTTCTGCTCCCTGCACTTCATCTACCTACCCAGACACGTATTTCCAAGCCCTCCATGGCAGATGCACTTATAAACATTATTCAGCCCACCAAAGAGGTGAAGATTTGGGCAGAAGCACTTTGGGCTTATCTCTGTGCCCATCCCTTTGCTGCTGTCCTTTCCAGATGAGCACTGACAGGCTCCGTGCTGCTTACGGCTTGGTGGCTGCTGGCCTGGAAACACATTGGAGGCACCTTTTGCTCTGCCGAGGAAGGGCTCAGAAAACGCAGAGACAGAATATCATCTCACTGTGCTTTTCAACAGTACCCAGAATGCAAAGCCTATTATGAAGCCAGCTCCCCCACCCTACAACAGCAACATTTGAGGCATGGGGAAACTGAGGCACACCCCATAGGCATAGGCTTTTCATGTGTTTGGGAAGCAGGTTTCAGACTGCAACTGCAGAGGAGCGAGCCGCCCCTGGCTAGGAAGAGATGCAGCACTGTCATCTCTTGCACCAAGCAAGCCTAGATTAGCAAACCAGGTCCTTACCCACCTCCTCGTGACCCTCCCCAGCCCCAGGCCAACTGCTGGGCTTTGCCCTGCTCTTTACCCTGCTGCTTCTTCACCAGCTGCTTGGGAAGAGGAAGCGCATTGGTTTTGCCCTGCAACAAGCTCTGGTGCTCACTGTGACAAACACCAGTGCATGCAATCATAGAATCATATAGAATGGTTTGGGTTGGAAGGGACCTCAAAGCTCACCCCAGTTCCAACCCCTGCCACGGGCACCTTCCACTGGACCAAAGCATACCCCCAAGTCTCTTGCCTTGGGACTACTCTCCAATGGGCCAGCACTGACATGGCTCACACTGCCAAGGTGTACAGTGCCCCCACTGCCCCAGCTCCTGCCGTCATCAAGCTCAGCTCCTTGAAGCCCACAAAAGCTCCACTGTTGGCTGCTGCATCACCTCCCATTGCTCCTGTTTGCACAACTCCCCTCCCCGGGGATCAAGTTGCAGCTTGCGACTGCCTGTGTCGACTCAGCTCCCGATGGAGCAGGGACGCTGCAGCAGCCCCAGCACCCCAGTGAGAAAGGAAACACGGCTGGGTTTGGGAGAACATGCCCATTCAATTCTGCCTTACAAACAAGCTCGATGGAAAGGGAGCTGTGCACCTCCTGGTGTGATGTGCCCCAGTTCAGTGCACAGCAGCGATGCCCCCGCACCAAAACTAAGGGAAGAGGTTTCCCGTCACAAGTGTTGCACAAGATCCCCAAGAGCAGCTCCGCAGAGCTTCCTCCAACCCTCTGCGCTGACTAGTGATGGACCAAACAGCATTACTCACACCTGCAGCACCCATCCTCATTCTCAACACAGGCGTGCAGCAGAGGGTGCAGCTCCACTGCTCTTCAACACAGCAATGCCACCCTCCAGGAATTCCCCTCCCCTTCCTGCTTGATTACAAACCCTTTTTGGAAGGTGCATGGAAAAAGGTGGCAGTGAAAAGACAGCACGTGCCTTGGCCAGGTTTGCACTGTGGGGTTGGGGCCTGGCCTTGCTCTCCTTGCTTTGGCGCGACCGGTTACTGTGTGGCCAGCAGTGGCTGCTGTCCCTTGGCCAGGGCAGGGAGGTGACACCAGCCCCACACCAGGAGGAAGCTGAGGCCTTTTTCTGTCCATTGAGTCACTTCCCACAGATCCTGGCTGCCGACTGTGCTGGGAAGGGGACAGGGGCTGGGTGTCAGTGCAGACACGTCTGGCCCTTCACAGCATCCCAGCCTGGTTTGTGTTGGAAGGAACCTTAAAGCTCATCCAGTTCCAACCCCTGCCATGGGCAGGGACCCCTTCCACTGGAGCAGCTTGCTCCAAGCCCCTGTGCCCAACCTGGCCTTCAACACTGCCAGGGATGGGGCAGCCACAGCTTCCCTGGGCACCCTGGGCCAGCACCTCAGCACCCTCATAGGGAAGAGCTTCTGCCTTATCTCCAACCTGAACTTGCCCTGTTTCAGTTTGAACCCATCACCCCTTGTCCCATTGCTACAGTCCCTGATGAAGAGTCCCTCTCCAGCACCCTTGTTTCTGGATTTCCTTTGGGAATCTCACAGTTCAAATAGTTCCTAGCTTAAAAAGGTTCTGTTCTCACCAAAACACTTAATGGTAGTTAGAGGTGGCTGAAATGCAGCTCAACCATACAGATGTTGATGTCTGTTGTTGTCCTGAAGGCACAGGCACCTGCAGTGACTGCTGAATAGCCTAAGCCCCATGAGAAGTACCTCTGCAGAAGGTCAGTTTTGCTTTTACATACCTTTGGACAGGAGCTTGTCCTTACTGAGCTACGTTTGCCATGAAGAACAGAGCTGTCCATAAAAACCACTGAGAAATCGACTGGAACACAAAAACCAGGAGAATTCATTCAAGGGGATAGCACTGCATACAACCAGCTGCCTCCGACCCTCATAGAAGGTCTCCTGCAGCAAAATGTAACCTACTTCCAGGAAAACTTGCTAAAAGATTCCCTTTCCCCCATGGAAACCACCTTCTCCATTCCTGTCTCTTGCAGAAGACGACAACACCGAAGCAAGGAGATGTTTCAAAACAGAGCTGATTGCTTTTTTCCCTTTGGTTTTTCTTTCTAGACAAACTCCTCTCAAGAATGACACCTTTTTGTCAAACACTTCACTTGTAACAAATTGGCATTGTCACTGAGGAGAGCGCTCGGCTGGGAGCTTCTTTGGGAAGCCTCCATCTGCTTTTACCCAGTGAAACACTGATGGTGGCAAGGTTGCAGAATGGAACGTGTGAGGCGAAGGATTAATTAACATCGATCTGGCTCCAAAACCAGAGTAATTTTCATTCAGGAACTTGGCACCACTTAGCACCTCCTCCTCCTCCTGCACTGACAGAGTATTTTAAGCTCCTGATAATCGCACGTGCCTCAACCAGAGTTTTTGCAGTGATTAATTAAAACCTCAACAGAAAGAAATACTCCATTTATTTTCTTTTATGTCCCTCCCTAGCCTGTACCCAGTGACGTTCCTTTCTTTAAACCAGCACTTGCATTGTGAAGAGGCAAAAAAGTAATGAGTAAAGGGCAATCATCATCCAGTGCTCCCTGCTGCAATCTTATTTTGGGACAGTTTCCTGAACTAACATTCATTTTATTGTGGTTTGTTATTTTATCATGAGAATTATGGTTATCATCACAGACATTTTAATGCCTAACAACTTCTGGGTGCCTTTATAATGTTGTCATTCAAATGCTAAAAGCCTGTAATGAGACTAAGATAATGGCCTGAAAAAATAAATGATACAGATCAGAATAGGGGGAATTTGGTTACAAAACAAAGGAAAACAAATAGAAATTATCCATCCTAATTAGGATTCAAAGGCAGCAATTGGTGGGGGGGGAACAACGTCTATTCTGGGGAAGGTGGTTTCATCTGGTATTGAAGCCCCAAGAGCCTGTCCTGCTCCATCCTAGGCAATGAGCACCTCTGCTCTGGAGGGCAGTTAGAAGGGAAGAAAAGCCTCAAATCCTCCTTTCTGAGCTTGTTACCAGTTTATATTGGAAGTAGATGATCTTAAGGTCCTTTCCAACCCAAACCATTCTATATTGACATCACTTACAGGCCACATACCCAAAACCTCCACTGTACCCTTTGCCAACAGCCTGCAGCTCCCTGCCCTGGCTGCCACCAGCTCCATGCTCCTGCTACATCTGGATCCAGTGGCAAATGTCCCCAACTCCTTTCTGCACTCCTCAGCTTCATCAGTGCTAAAGTAGCATGTGGGGAGGTGAGGATGGCACCCACAGCCTGACATTTACAGCCATGGAGAGGACAGCGCAGGGCTGGCCACCCAGCGCGTGTATCCATCAGCAAAACATGGGCTTTCTGAGAGCTTTGAACCCTGAACCCCACCAGAATCAATATTTTCCTTTCTAAAACAACGCTGGGGGAAAAAAAGCACATCCAATATAGATTCAGTGTTATTCCAGGTTTTACATTATTCACTGAACCTCATCCTATGTCATGCTGCAGAGAATATATTACCATCTATGATGACAAAGAAAAGACACAACTCCTGCAAATATACACTAAAGCAGCAGCCTGGGCTGCTAAAACAGCCCCCACAATTGGCAATCTCTCATTAGCAACATGTAATTCAGTTGCTATACATTGAGGTTGTGCCTGTGCCACCAGGCACTTGGTAGTGAAAGAGGAGAATACAAAATCAAACTAATAATTAAAGAGCAACAAAGCCTGGAGCTACGCGGCAGGTCTCTAACGTCCAGAAGCCTTTTCTTGTTGAGGTTTCAAAGCCTTATCTCACCCCCAGCACAGCCAGGAACATCATGGCAAGGCCACCAAGGGCCATCGTATCCCCAGGGCCACCCCACTCAGCCCATTTCAGCAGGGACCATGGGGGCACCAGCAGGGAACAGCCTGCACACATAGAAGTAACAGAAAGAAAAGATGAGGAAGCCTACCTGGAAAGGGAAATACTTTATCCATACGTACAAATGCGCTGCTGTTTCTGAACATCCTCAGTGTATCCTCAGTGATAGGCATGATTTTAATCAGGGTGAAGGTGGGCAGCTCAACTCTCAATTTGGGCACTGTCTTTACTAACCAGATGTTACTGTCTAGCTTCCAGAGAGTTTCAAATAAGCAATTCTAATGATCCCTCTTCATTACCCACTCCAGCAAGAATATGTATCTGCATGTTAGGGAATGCTGAACAGAAACCATCTTTTTATGACACCAGAACTTACCCAAACCCCATTTCTTTACACCCCAAACCTGCAGCTCTCTGTGCACGAGTCATAGGACTGGGCTTTGCATGGCAAGGACGTTGGACAGAGACCGTTCATCACCTTCATCCCATTCACATCTCCACCTGCCCCTCCAGCAGCCCCAAGCTCCGAGGTGAGAACATTTCACCCACTCCCACTTTTGGGGCCATATGCTACAGATTTGGGAGTGGATGTGATGAGTTGGAAACCTGCATCACACTGGCTGAAACCATCAAAGCACAAACCCAACCTTAGCATGCCCTTGATTGAGACCAATGACCCAACAGCTATTCAACCAGCTCCATGAGAAGCAATAGGGCTTGTTCACATGCATGGACTCAAAACGATGCCACAGCACAATTACTGGTTTGCAGGAAATAAAAAGGAGAAAGGAATAAAGCCTGGCTGAAATCACTCAGCTTTGCAAGGCAGGTGAAGAGATCCCAGGGGGGCTGCATGGATCAATGACCCCATGTGCCCAGATGCACCCCATTCCCCCCCCCCATCCACTGCGTGTATCAACCAAATATTTATAAATCAATTGAAAGCAATTAATCAGCTAGAGGAAGATAAGGGATGAGGAAGAAAAGAGATTAGCTGGTGATGCACAGAGCTCCTCTGGGGAGGAACTACTGTGGTTGGAAACGTCCTCTGCGAAGCCTATTAGCTCCACTTAAAGCAGAAATTTAGAAGAGGCAAACTGAATAATTAAAAGGAGGAGTTAATGGTTCATGCTAACAGCTGCTGAAAACCTGCAGCAGTGTGTTTGTTAACCAAAGTGGCCACTGACAAAAAGACCTGAAGAACAGCCTTCACCTTGCACCTGGGAGGGATGCTGGGCCAGAGCCAGATCACTGCATCGGTACAGTGCACTGGAGCTGCTACTGCCATTCTTCTGTGTTCAGTGAAGTGACCAACCCCTTCCAGCCAAGTTACAATGATGGAGAAATAACTCCAGGAGTGAATACTTTCAGGTATATTCCTAATATTACCCACCTGACAGTAGCCTTCAATCACCAACCCACCCTTAACACCAAAGCCAGTACACAAGTGTGATGGGGAATGGCTGAGGGACTGGGGGGGTTCAGTTTGGAGAAGAGACGGCTCAGGGGGCCCTGATGGCTCCCTACCAGTGCCTGACAGGATGATGGAGCCAGGAGGGGCTGGGCTCTGCTCCCAAGGAACAAGGGATGGGACAAGAGGAAATGGCCTTCAGCTGCACCAGGGCAGGTTTAGATGGAGCAGAGGAACAATCCCTTCCCCACAGGGTGCTCAGGCATTGGAACAGGCTGCCCAGGGCAGGGCTGCAGTCACCGTCCCTGCAAGTGTTCACACACCGTGGAGACAAGGCCTCAGTGCCATGGGGCAGTGGTGGCTTTGGCAGGGCTGGGGAACGGTTGGACTGGGTGAGCCTTAAGACCTTGTCCAACCTATGATTTCACACCCACAGAAGATGCCAGTGCTGGGCTTAACCCAGTCTGCAGGACCAGCATCACCATGATGGTGCTCCAAGAACTGGGTGCTTTTTTCCAGAATTAGACCCCTGCACTGCACTGGGGGATGTTACAAGTGCCACTTCATTTTTGAGGAGCACCCAAAAATGCCATGACTCCCTTCTGTGACCTGATCCTACAGAAATGCTTCCAGGGATGCCAACAAGAAGCTCTCCCAAATTTGTGACTTAAAATACTTGCACTACCTCCTCCAATGTTGCAGGATCTCACCTGAGAGGTGGCTCTCAGGTGGGCATCTTAGTAAGAAAGGCCTTAAGAAGAGCCATTGAGAGGAATAAATGTGCCATTTCAGTCCAATACTTGCCTTTTTCAAGGCACACTCAACAAAACTGCCATGTCAGGGCTGGAGCCCAGATGTGTTCTGCAGAGGGGAAGGAGAGGAAGCATCTTACTCACCAACTTGCAAGGCAGCAATTTAACCTTCATGGAAGTGCTCAAATTCATTTAGTACCAACCCTTGTCTAAGGCTGGGGGCAAAATAATTCTACTGAGAACAATATAGAGTAGATAACACTAACTGCACTGCAGCAAGGAGACAGAGAGCATGCTGCTGGGCAGCACCTGCTAAAACAGCCCAGCTCCAGGGAGACCTTAGCGCAGCTCCAGTGCCTAAAGGGACTGCAGGAAACCTGGAGAGGGCCTTGGGACAAGGGCCTGTAGGGACAGGCCAAGGGGAATGGCTTGAACCTGCCTGAGGGGAGACTGAGATGAGCTCTTAGGGAGAAGCTCTTCCTTCCCTGTGAGGGTGCTGAGGTGCTGGCCCAGGGTGCCCAGAGAAGCTGTGGCTGCCCCATCCCTGGCAGTGTTCAAGGCCAACCTTGAACCACAGGGGCTTGGAGCAAGCTGCTCCAGTGGAAGGGGTCCTTGCCCGTGGCAGGGGTTGGAGCTGGAGGAGCTTTGAGGTCTCTTCCAACTCAAACCAGTCTGGTTCTGTAACAATGTGCTTCCCACAGTATTCCCTGATGGGAGCGTTGTGCCTGCTGCACACCTCTATTACACATGCCACAAAGGCAGAAAAAGCCAGGTAGAGCTCAGAGGGTTGCACACGGCTCCTGCCTGGGATTAATGCTGCAATGGGTTGCACAGTTACCAACAGTGACAGTTAGCATTAGCCGGGGGCAGTGGGCAGCCACTCTCAGGTCTCAGTGCATTGCACTGTGCAAGCCCAGGGCTGGGAACAGAAACTCCAATCAGGATTTTCAAATTATAATAAATTATACAAGACAAAATGGAGCAGCAGAAGCCATAGAAGACACACACCAAAGCCAGTAGAAAGCCCAGGCTCTGGCAGCATCAGGCTGAAGACATGCAGGTTGGTGCTGGATCCCCATAGAATGAGCTCAACATAGGTACCACTGGGGAGACCACTCTTGCGAGGGTGGAAAACTCTATTTCAGATGAAGCAGGGATGTGAGGAAGCACAACAACCCAGCTAAGATGAGACAGAAACCTCATGTATATTTATTTCCAACCACATGAAGCAAAACAGTGATGCCTTCTGAAGGAAGCCATGCTCCGAAATGCTTTATCTGGGACATGCAGGAAACCCCTGGAGTTTGAGCACTGCAATTCCTCCAGCAGCATCAAGCCAAGAACATCAAGCTCCAAGAGAACATGACATTTACACCTGGCTCCTGATGGACCCAAATACTGCACCATGGCTGGAAAAAGGCAGCTGGAGGATTGCTTTGGTTTTTAAACTACATTAAATACATTCCAAAGCTCTGCAGGATGCATCCAGTGCCTTTTCTATTTTAAGGGGTCCTGCTGCCCCTTCATGCGATGGTGGTGATACAGGGGTAACCGATGTACAGGGGGGTAGTACAGAGTGATTGTACAAGGGGGTTATAGGAATTCGCTTGCTTAAACAAAAGTATTGTCTGTTGTAAATATCTATCAGGCCTACTACTGATGAGGGGAGAAGCAGATGCCAGGTCCTATTGACACTGCCATGGGGAGGGATCTGGGCTCTTAAATGACATCCTTGATATTCCCAGCACATTGCTGGAGTGCAACGAGTGCCAAGGAAGAATGAGGGGCATCAGGGAAGGGAGGCAGAACAGGGAGTAAAGAAGAAAAGAGGGGAGAGATTACTGAAGCAAGATGGGCAACAACAGGAGCTGCCAGCTTTCATTACTTCATCACAAGTCTTGTAGTAATTACTGGGCTTGAATTCTTCTTTTTCTCTGCTCCCAAACCTCAGTTTTTAAACTTAAAAGTACTCAGGAAAGTCTCAGCTTTAAGTTTATAAATAAAGTGTTCATGACCATCCCCAGTATAGAAATGGCTTCTGCATTTCCCCCTCCCCATGTACTGCACAGGCTCAGAAAACAAAGCAAAGGAACCTTTATCTCCTCCACATCCACTTTGTAACCTGAACCATGATCTTCAAATAGCTGGAGTTAGAAAATGAAGAGAGTAATACATGACCCTAGGAGACAAGTCCCCAGGAGGCAGTTACATTAACTCAGAACTAAATGTGATCAAGAATAATAATTCAAATATGGGTTTTCAATGCACTACTTGAGCAAGACAAAAATCCTCCTATTTATAAATACAGGCTTCGATGTTGTGTGCCTTTTCCACACTGCCCTCATAGGACCTCTCCTGAGCTGTGCCCTGCACTGGGCACTGCCCCAGAACAAATATCAGTGTACTGAAAGCATCAGGCCAATGATAACAGAAACATAACTACAGCAACCTGGGGGTTGGAGGAAGGGGAAGAAAAATGCAGATGTAATGAATTCTATGATCTGACTTGGTGCAAGCAGCATGTGTGGGAAAAGGATGGCTGTTTCCATCTGCATGGTGCACTGAGGCATTGGTAAGGGGATGAAATAAAGGGGAATTCTATGGAAAAGCCAGTGTCAGGCATTCAAGTCCAAGTGACTGGCACAAGAGCATCAAGGATTCAGCTGGGTTAGAGCCATAGATTAAGTCGCTCTGCTGTAAACCCTCAGCATGGTAAGTCAGGGTTTCTATGGATGACTCCATAGAGCAGTCTCCTGGAGCCAGAGACAGGCCAGCTGCCCAAGAACAGCTCCAGGATTAGGTTTAAAACTGGGAAAATTCGAGACGCAAGTGGTCAGTCACACACAGGGCTCCCACCACCTCACACAAAGGGTATCCAGAAGATTTCAAAGGCTCAACAGTGTTCAGAGCTGTTTCTTCCGTTAGTGTGACAGGGAGGGCTTTAATGTATTTCAGGCTGGTTTGTGCCTTAAGTGCGCTGCTGGCCAGGCTGCTGGCTAAGGCCCCTCTCTCCCAGGGGCTGCCTGTGAGACCAGAACTAAAAGAAGTATTTAAAACTCAGGCTGGGGAAAGGCCTGCATCTGACAGCTCAATTTCTAAATACACAGGTCTCAGGTGATGCTTCAAATCCCCATTTAAGGGGCATTAAGGGAAGCACAGCCCCAACCTTCTCCAAATTTAGCTATGGTTGGTAACTGCTCTTTTCACCAGTTTCGCCCCATTTACACTACAGAACTGACAAAACCCCCCAGACCTGATGGGTTTGGAGTGGGATTCACCCTTGCACCGCAGTTCCCCACAGGATTACAAATATTTGATGCAATAGAAAGAAAACAAAACCAGCCTGAAATGACAAAATGACAACTGAGAGGGAAACAATCTGGAACATTTTAACCTTCCAAATCTGTCTCTAATTCTGGTGGTGATTTCTGCAGGCGAGGGAGGAATAAAACACAGCCCAGGCAATGCCTGCTTCTGTGTGACAAAGGCAACTTGAGATGGGATTTTAAAATAACATGACTACACTGTAGTTAATGCCATTAAAATCCAAAGACAACTGATAATCCCAGGCGGTTCCTGGGACAAGAATCAAATCGTACAACACACAACTATGTGGTGCTATCCATTTCCTCTGATTGGAGGGGAAAAAGGGAAACAAGGAAACCAAAACCTCTTTAGTAACGCAGCCTGCCCACTCGCATGCTGTACCAACAGCTCAGCGAGCAACAAGGGAACCGTTGGCCAGCTCTGCACTGAGTTTCTCGAGTTAAAAACCAACAAACAGTAAAAGAGATTTGGAAGCTAAATCATCCCCTGTGCTGCCAAACCTTCCCAGGCATAAATGCATCTGCCCAGGAGAGCTGCAGACCAGCAGCATGGCACATCCTGGAGCAAAGCATGGACCAGGCTCACCCTAGGGGCTGAGTAGCAGTGATGTGGATGGAGAGCAGCCCCAGAGCACCCACAGCAAGACATGGCCTATAAATGCAAAGACATTCTCCTCTCAAAGTCCCAGACCTGCAGCAAATGCTTTGGACACCTCAAGTCTCAAACCTGCACAGTTATGCACCTTCAAGCTGCTGTGCCGTAAGTTAGGCTCCACCAAGGGATCATTTAAGAGGAAACAAAACAAAATACAACCACTTGCATTCATAGACACAGAGCATTATATTTTCCCCTTAACACATGGTTGAATAGAAACTTGGTTTGATACCAATCAGTCCCACAGCAGAGATTTTACTCTGTTCTTGGGGCACTTGCAAAATCCTCCTGAAAGATTGCTGGGGGTTCTACAGGGATTATATTGTTTAGTGAGGCAGTTATAATCCCTCTGATAAGAGGGGCTGATCCAGGCAGAGAGGCATTGGCTCCACTCTATTTGCAAATACAAATTAAAACAGAGATAGCGGCACATTTGCTCAGCCTCTGCCTTATCTCCAAAGCGTGGCACAGAGAGATGATTTGATCCAGTTCTGGACAAGGAAGGAGAGCAGGCTTGCAGGGGAACTCAGCACAAGCATCACTAAGCACTGCAGAGAATTGCAATAGGGATGTGTAGCAGGACCTGCACACTAGGAGTTTTGGGAACGGACAACAGGGAATTAGGTGTGCTGTATGTACGGTTTCTTACACGAGGAAAAGCACCTCTAAGCCACACCAGACCAGCCCATCTGCAAAGTTAAAAGTGTCACTAAATCCCCTCCTGATTGGAAATAACAACTGGCCAGAAAGCCCCTCTTTGGGGTGGAGGAGGGCTGGAAATGCAGGCTGCCCTGCAGGGAAAAACTCTTGAGAGCCAAAACCTCAGCTTTACAGCATCACAAACAGCATCTCTAGAGATAAAGAGTCCAAAAGAAACTCTCCCTTACCTTCACAGCTATAAATAAGGGGAGAACTGGATGTTATCTGCAATACTTAATGCAGTTCTTTCAGTTAAGTCGCCCTTGGGAATTGCAACAACTGTTCTGCTGCTGGAAAGTGATTTGCAACTGATAAAGGATTATATTTTTCTTACTTTTATACTTTTTCGTTTTCAGATCTATGGTCACAGATAAAGTTACAGGCAGCAATCGTCCAGCACCACACAAAGCACTCCTCCTGCCACTGGTCCTGGTTATACCTTCGAGGGGATTTTCAAAGGCAGCTCCAGGGAGACCTTAGAGCAGCTCCAGTGCCTAAAGGGGCTGCAGGAAACCTGGAGAGGGCCTTGGGACAAGGGCCTGTAGGGACAGGCCAAGGGGAATGGCTTGAACCTGCCTGAGGGGAGACTGAGATGAGCTCTTAGGGAGAAGCTCTTCCTTCCCTGTGAGGGTGCTGAGGTGCTGGCCCAGGGTGCCCAGAGAAGCTGTGGCTGCCCCATCCCTGGCAGTGCTCAAGGCCAGCCTTGAACCACAGGGGCTTGGAGCAAGCTGCTCCAGTGGAAGGGGTCC